>BJBW01004979.1:104853-117104 GCA_004320125.1 Scolopax mira
CTGGGCAGCCTCTTCCAGGGCTCTGCCACCCTCAAAGTGAAGAAGTTCCTCCTCATGTTTAGGTGGAACTTCTTATATCATGCCTGTTTCCTCTTGTCCTGTCACTGGGCACCAGGAAGCAGTGCCACCTCTGAGCACATCTCAGAGTGATGGCTCTGTGTCTTCTGGTGTCCATCTGCTCCACTGACCATCGCCTTTCCCTCAGTGGTGGAAATGCCCTCTCAGCCCTCTTGTGTAAAACGCTCACAGCTTCCCCCGCAGCCGCCTCCTCCTGTCACTAAGTCGAGCCGCTTCCCAGCACTTTGGTTTTGCGTCGTGCTTAAAAGTCTCTGTTCCTTTTTGAATTTCAGAAGGCAGCTGAGGAGGTGGAAACAGGCCCCAGAGGTCTAAAGGTTGAATTCTTCGAAAGGAGAACACCGTGCTTGGTGTACATTTAATCTGAAAGAACCCATCGGGCAAGGGAAGGTATCAGTCACTCATTTTTCCAGCCCGAGGCACAATGTATGACTCTTCCTGATGGCCCTGGGATGTGTGGTGGGATCAGCACCACAATCCTGTGACACTGGTGTTATCCTCTGAGGTTGTCGCGTTCCGATCAGAAATAGCCTGTCCACAAAAAAAACCAACATGTTTTCTGGAGAAATATGGGACACACTCCTCCACGCCACATCCACCCACATTTATAAGAAACCACAGCACGGATGTTTGTGTCCTACAAACCTGGGCTGGATGTAAGGAGAGGAGGAGGAGGGGAAATGCGGCCCTGTGAAGAAGGGCTGGGCACTGTTCCCTTACAGGAGAGAGCCATCAGCCTGCGAGGGGAAGGAGAAGAGCAAAACAGCAGTTTATCAGACTGAAAATTGTCTTCTATAGCCTGTGCCCAGGGCTGTTTGGAGCCCAGTGAGACTGTGTCAGCACGGCACCTACTACTGTCCCTCCAAGCTTGAACCCAAGCACGTGCACAGGCCACCAAGCTGGGACCCTTCGTTTCCTTCATCGCAGGAGAACAACGGCTGTGAACTGCTGCATGGCAGGGGGGTTCTTCATTTCAGCTGCCACCCTACCTAACTTTGATTTTAATCACCTGCCTCTGACATCCCAGAGGCGAAGGCACCAAACAGCCACTGCAGAAATGTTTAGGGATGGACCTGCTGGAAAGCACTTCTGAGGAGAAAGATCTGGGGTTCCTGATGGATAGTAAACTGTCCATGAGCCAGCAATGTGCCCTTGTAACCAAGAGGGCCAATGAGATCCTGGGATGCTTAGGGAAGAGTGTGGCCAGCAGGTTGAGGGAGGTAATTCTCCCCCTCTACTCGGCACTGGTGAGGCCACAACTGGAATACTGTGTCCAGTTCTGGGACCCCCAGTTCAAGAGGTACAGGGAGCTACTGGAGAGAGTCCAGTGAAGGGCAACAAAGATGATTAAGGGTTTGGAGCATCACCCTGATGAGGAAAGGTTGAGAGAGCTGGGGCTCTTTAGCCTGGAGAAGACTGAAGGAGAAGACCTTATTAATGCTTGTAAATATCTAAAGGGGGGTTTAGAGAAGGATGGAGCTGGACTCTTTTCAGGGGTTCCCAGTGACAGGATGAGGGGCAACAGGCACAAGCTGGAAGTTGGGAAGTTCCACTCAAATATGAGGAAGAACTTCTTTAGGGTGAGGGCAACAGAGTCCTGGAAGAGGCTGCCCAGGAAGGTTGTGGAGTCCCCTTCTTTGGAGATCTTCAAGCCCCGCCTGGATGTCCTGAGTGATGTGCTCTGGGCAATCCTGCTTTGGCAGGGGAGTTGGACTGGGTGATCTCTAAAGGTCCCTTCCAACTCCAATAATTCCATGATTCCATGAATTCCTTTTTCTCCCCAGCTTACATCGTTTACCTCATTAGGGCACCTGCAGCCTTCAGCTGCTCTTTGCTCCCTCAGAGTTGATAGACATCACTGTGCTCCAACCCTCTCTGAGCCAAACTAACTCTCAGCATGGAATAACTCCCCCCCTCTCCACTGCTGAAGACAACCTGAGGGCTGAGATGTTCGGAGAGCAAGCCCTGGCCGCTGTGCTTTGCCACGGTGTCTCAGACGCCATGAGGCAGGCAGTGAGGTGGGAACAACCACTGCTTTCAGAGGGCAAACACTGAAAATGCTGCCCAGGCAGGAGAGAGGACCAGTTTGTCACTAGACCGCAGGCTCAGCTACCTCAGGCTGCACCTAACCTGGAGCAACCACAGAGTAGGGACAGGTAAACAGCCCCAGCACTCTCATCTCTATCAGGGTTGGGGAGAAGAAAGCCCTGGCTGCTGGCATCAACTGTACCCTTCATCACTCCACACCCTCATCTGGAATCCAGGCCTTGGCGTTAGGGGCACAGAATACCTTGCTTTTTAGGTATCTCCCCTCCCTCCCCCCACCCCCCCACATTGTTTGTTGTCTTTGTGCATGCCCTGGTGCTGCAGGACACCCCAGGGCTCCTAAAAGGGCAGCTCCTGCCTGGTGGAAACTGATGTGGCTCCCTTGACGTCAACCCTGAAGACCTCCAAGAGGTTCATGCTGTTTGAGGAGGTGCTTTCTGGCATGTCTGGAAGCTCTTATGGACCACACTCTGGATGAGAAGTAAGAATTCAGAACTAATTTAAGGGGAGATTTAGATTAGATCTTAGAAAGAAATTATTTTTTGTGAGGGTGGTGAGACACTGGAACATGTTGCCCTGAGAACCTGTGGATGCCCCATCCCTAGAGGGGTTCAAGGCCAGGCTGGGTGGGGCTTTGAGCAACCTGGTCTGGTGGGAGGTGTCCCTGCCCATGGCAGGAGGGTTGGAACTCGAGTTCTTTAAGGTCCCTTCCAACTCTAACCATTCTATGATTCCATGATTCTATAATCCAGGATCTTCTCTTCCTCATTGTGGAAGCCTGTGGTATTTGGAAACCTGGAGAGCATGAAGGAGAAATTCATTGCTCAGAGTTTCCTGACGTGACGTAGAAGGCTCGGTGCTTGCAGCTCTCATGCTATGGTGTTCACTTGGCTTTCTTGGAAGATATTTAGCAAATCAGTATAATTCAGGCCATTTGCATCTGTAAATACAGCTGCACAACTCTTACAATGCATTTTTACTACAAAGCCCAGTGTCACCAACCCTCTTTCTGTGGTTTCTGGAGCCTGCCAGCTGCAAGAATTTCAATTTGCACTTTAAGAAAATGTAAATTTTTTTTCCTGGACTCCATCAGGTTTTGCAGCAAAGTTTGAAAAACAGCACAGCACCAACAGGTATACCTGGTGGATTGAAGCTAGGCTCACGTCTTTGTGAGGGTTTATGTGCAATTTCGAACATGAGGGGCTATGAATAATAATTGTGGTCTTGAGGCAATGAGGTATAAAGGTGTAAGCAATGTGCAATTTCCCCACTGGGTTGAAATGAGACTCTTTCAAGCCTTTTGTGAAATTTTGAAGAAATGATTTCTGAGCAGCATGTGGGCTGCAGTATTGTGAACGGGTTCTTCCAGTGTTAACGAGCAAGCATCCTGCCTCAGAAATTACATCCAAGCATTTTCAGAGCAGAGGATCTTATAAATATATTCTTTATGTTCTGATATGTGAGATTGGGCACTGGAGGATGCATCTGTTTTCCAGCAGAGAGGAACTGAACAATGTAGTTCGAAGAGTTTGAGCTCAAAAATAAAGTCTCAGTATGAAGTACCCTACAAAACAAGAAAGCTGGACCAAGATTCAAAGATATTGGGGGAGAGAGGCATCCAAACCACCCCAGATACAGTGATGACTTCACTGTAATAACATGAATATGGGTCCTTCACAAAACTTACAGGCCACCTCCATGTTTCAGAGATATTTTGCCTCTGTAAAGACTACTTGAGATGCAGGCCCTGAATGAAATTCATCTAGGGCAACTGAACAAGTTTCCACATGCTCTTTGCTATCAGACATTTGGGGACAGATGTTTTTAAATATTTTTAACATCCCGTCTTTAACTTGTCAATGCACAATTCTTCATCAGTGTTTTCAAGAGGTCCAAGTCGAGTTGACTGGACCTGCTGCTCCCCCATCTTTTTGGGCCTCAAACTGGAAGTCCAAGGTGGCCAATTGTGTTAAAAACGTCAAGGCCCTGAAGCTGAGCTGCTGTATCGAGTTGATTTGAAGCCGAAATTTTGAAAATATAAAAAAAGGCTTTTTAGCAGCCTGCCTGACAGAGGTAGAGAGATTGTGTGGGCAAGCTGTTCCAGATAGACGGCTGTGCAGTGGTTATTAAGAGCTGTACTTCCACGAGAACAGTGCTGGGAGGTTTCCTGAGCAAAGAGCGATAAAGCAAGTTTCGACTTCTTCCTCACAGAGACCTGGAGGCAGCACTGTGTTTGGTTAGCTCTGGTGCATTATTACCCTTTAATAAGTAAGCAATATACTTCACTTGAAGGATAAATAATAGAGTGTTTTGTCTCCCCGCAACCCCCTCCTTCCCCACTTTACGTTCAGAATAGCATCTTCCATTGTCGGTTATTGTCATTATCAACTAATTTCCCCAACCACTGCTTTAACAATCATTTCCTAGCTTCTAGGCATTAAGCAAAGATTGCTGCAGTGTAATTGGATTAATTTAGAGACTGACTTTGAACAGCATAATTGATTTGAATTTTATTCTGTTTTCTCTAGACACTTCTTCCACTACAAAATCACAATGTGGAGAGGCCTGTGAGCCCTGGCGTGGGCTGAAGTCTTCTGCAGGTACAGCCCTTGTCATGAGTGGGAGCAACCCCTTGGTAAGTGGGTAACTTCACCCAAGCCCCGTGCACCTCCAGCTCTGGGGAAAGCGGGGGGTCCTCTTTGGGCTTCACGCCGCTTCCTTCTGCTACTCCTTGTAGGGCTTCATGTGCCAGAGGAACCACGAACTGACTGGCTTCTCCAGCATCACTGCGGGGGTTGAGGTTGTTGTTGCTTGTAGAGGACAAAATGAGCTGCAGAGGAAGCGAGAGCCAGGGCCAGATTTTCCTGTGGGATCCCCCCACAGGAGCAGATAGGTGCTCACAGACCTTCCCATGCACACAGACATCTTCTGATCATCGCTGTGATCACATCCCATCGTTCCCTCTCAAAGGAGGAGAGGAGAAGGAGAAGGGATGTGGCTGTGTTACCACTTCCCACTCTAGTGCCAAGGAACAACAGCACTAGAAGCTGGGATGCTGCCGAGGGCTTCAGGCTCTTTTCCTTCCTGTTGTTTAGATGAAAAGGAATGATGCCCCCCAACAAAAAGCTCTAAAATTCAGTCCCCTGACAGCCACCAACTTCTGGGCCTGCTAGCAGCCTGTCCTCCTATTTCCATCTACATCACAGGCAGCAGGGATGGAGACAAATCTCTCCCCATCGCTCAGTGATGCAGGATGTTCCCTTGAAAAGTCAGCTGCTCCTCAGCTGTCGGTAGCTCAGTATTCTCTCATAATAAATTTCTTAACGGTTTGTTGAGCTAGTGGAAAGAATCCAAAATAATTACATTAGCCATTTCCTTGGAGTAAAGTTTTGCTGGAGTGGCCTCCCCCAAACTGTTGTCCAGGAATTTTTTTCCCCCCCTCCTATCTGAATGATAGTTTTTAGGGGTCAGCTTTGCCAGCTTTTGCTAACCTTGCTGTTTGCACTCCCCAAATAGCAAGAATGACACAAACATTTCAGTCTTTCTTGGCTCTTCAGCTCTCAGGCTTCGGTAGGAGACATGCCCCTTTCCACACTTGTGCCACCCCTTTGCCAAGGCAGAACTGGAAAGGGGTTGTTGTAAATGATGCTGACACGATGCTTCTCTTTCCCTTGCTGAATAAGTTGATGTTTCAAGCATCCAGCCCGACCTTGGCTCCTGCTTTTTACCACACCAGCAGACCCGCTCCAGCAGCTGCCCGCCAGGAGGTCCTGCTGACATCCAGGTCCTGCATTCAGCTGGGCAACATCTCACCTGGTGGCTACCTCCTGCGGCATCGCCTCGGCTGGGCACAAACACCTAACAGTACCTCTGGTGGCTTGTGACCATCATGGTGCCTCTCCCCGTGCCTGGAAAACTTTATCCCTCTCCCATGCATCCCTCTTCCTTCTCCTCTGCCTCGGTTAGTCATGTTCCCCCTTTCACACACAGGCTCTTTCCGTGCAGCTATTAGGATTACGCAGGCTGTAACGCACTGGAAGATTTCTTTTCCCTCCTCCACAAAGATCTAAACTTATCCCTAACCACCTAGCTGGTCTGTCTATCAGATCCAAACATCCCCAGCAGTTTGGGGAGTGTTTGGGTTGGGGATGCCGATTCAGGCTTATCTGAAGGAAACATGGAAAGGTCACCGCGTTTTCCTTCATCCCGGGAGCGAAGCTGAAAGCTGCTCAGCACTACAGCATGAATGTACCACCCAAACCAAGGTCTGCCCGCAAGCACAGCGTGACTAATGGGGGCCCAAAAGAGTTTTATGGAAAAATTGTTTTACTTTTAACATTCCCTTTGCTTTTCCATCGCTTTAAATCCCACCGAAGGCAAGCTTGCTCGCAAGATGATGTCTTGGCATTTCTCACTCGATGTTATTGACTTCTCAATGTTATTGACTTCCTAATGGCAGTGGGTGAATAAACCAGGAGATTAAACTGCCCAAACAGTTGCCCCCCTACCTCTATGGTGCTCAGTGATTTACCTGTATGACCCCCTACCTCAGTGATTTCCCACCGAGCAATTCAACCTTACGCTCTGTGATCATCGCCTCGGTGGGTGCTGTTAGATAGTGAAAGCCAGCAGCGTGCTAATTAAAGGCCTAATGAATAACACGGTTCCCTTACCAGTGGCCAAGGGAAAGAGGTTTTTTTGGGAAAGAGGAACTATGTGTTGGGGCAGACTGTAGATGAAATAGGGTTGTCTGCACTAATGAGCAAATCCTCCTTTACCGCAGGGCCGGTGCGGACACGCCAGCCCTGAGAAAATGGAGTTAGAGGGGAAATAGCCCCTTGGGTCAGAGAGGTGGACAGAGCAGACATTACCTTCCAGCGACTCACTTTCTATGAGATACAGCTTAACTGCTCGGCAGGACGTTAATGCCAAGAAATTTAACAAGCATTTTTCTGGTTTCAAACTGCCAGGCTGCTGAGCCCCCTGGTGTCATTCTTTGCTCTCTCTGAATTTGCCTTTCAAATCTTACCTGCCGCTCTCCTCTGCTTTGTGGAACAGGCCACGGAGCCCAGCCAGGGTTTCTCATTCCCAAATGACACCCCTTCCCACTGATGCTCTTGTGTCTGCTGGGCTGAGGAATCCCATTAGCATCCGCTGAAGATCCAGATGGGCACAGCTGGATTTGCAAAACAAACAGTGCCATTCTTCCAGCACAGGATCACTGCCTGACCGAGAACCACTTGACCCAAGGAAGAGGAAGACTGACTTCTGGTGGGATGGAGACTAGTTAGGGAGTGAGAAGCAGGGCAGGAGCATAGGGGTAGCACCCAGCAAGGTCCCCACAACCAACTGACCTGGTACTGCCTTGTGACATCCCTCTGGTGAGAACTGAAGGGCCAAGGGAGGGCAGGGGAACTTCAGTCACTTCTGTCTGGGCAGCCAAATCTGCCCACTCCTGGTTGACTTCTCTTGTGCGTTTTTTCTCAGGTTTTGAACGGGCCAAGGGAAGTTCCTTCCAGCATGACTCCTGCAAGATCCCTGAGCAAGCCAACAGGATTTTGTAATAGGAGAGGGACTGTTGACAACCCAGTCTGACCTCCTCCTTTCTTAATCTGACCTATTTATTTATCTTTGCTTCGAATTTGCTAGCTAAGTCCCTTTATCTACATTATTTATAGGTTTTATGTATTTCAAGACTGTTCCTGACAGTTCTCAGACTGTATTTTTCTCTTAATCTAACTAATACATTTTGAAATCTTTTTGTTCTTCCTCATAAATCAGGCTTTGGACCTTGATGAATCTATTCACTGAGCTGATCTGAATTCTCTCCCATTTATCAGATCATCTTCATCCGATAAAGAAATGAACAGGCTACTCCAGGTGTGACTGCATGAAGATTGCATCTATCTATGCTGGCCTCATTATATGTTGCTCTGGCTATTTTACCTTCCAGTCCCCTGCATTGCAATTCCAGTCCCCTAAGATTCTTTCCATGTCACTTCTTTACAGGTTTATCTGATTGCTCATGCCTTAGATTGGTCTTTCCCCTTGTGGCTTAGAGCAGCTTTTCATTTTGATTGGGTTTTATTCCATAAATGGTATCTCATTTTCTCGCTTTCTCCCTGTATTTTTTATCTGGGTGAGTTCTTTCCTACTTTTTTTTCCATGTCTTTTTTGTATTAGTAATTTTCCTCAACTTAATATATCTGGGACTTATATTATTACGTTCTTTATCCCCTACTTTAGATAATTAGTAAAAGCATAAAAGAACAGATGCATGTTATTTAACAAACGTCTCTGCTGCTGTCCCTGCTGATCTATAAATCATTACTTCAATCATTTGTTTATAATGTTTAATTTTATTTTTAAAAGACGTGACCGTCTCTTAACCCTCATAAATAATGCTGAGATGCTTATTCAATGGGCACTCTCATAAAATATTCTGCAAATAACTCCAAATTTAACAGTAGGAGGACATCGTATGAGATGACCATTGCAGTCTCTTTTATCTGCAAATTCTGTATTATATATTTTGTTTTCCCAGAGTGGTTTGTTTTGTAATTTTGCTGTTATCTATTAACCTTGACAAAAAAGGGTGCTCAGAAAGACATGACATTTCTTTCCTTTGCATTATTGACTCTTCTTTTAAAAAAAAAATAAATCTGCAGTTCTGAAAGGACAATACCTTTCAAAGGAAATAATAGATTGTCTGCCTTCTGTGACAAAACTACACCAGACTACTGGAAACTAGAAATTTCCTTTTCTGGCTTCAGAAGCTCAGCAAAGCCTTTTCATTATTATTTGTGTTTCCAGTGAAATGAGTCAAGAACCTGTCTGAATGCTGACTGCATATGGAAATCACCCTCACGAAAGGTAAAATCCTAGGTTTTACAGCATAAATTGGGGTCCTGTTTTTTGAAGCATAGCTCAGTTCTTCCAATCACTTCTTGGAAAATTATTGGCTCCCTCTGTATTTTTCCTTGTTTCAAATCTTATGGACAAGAATATGTAAGAAATTTGCAATGCCCTGAGAGCATACCATCCCAGAACTGTAGAACAAAAAGCATCATTTAGAGGAATAAATTATCCTTCTTTCCCCATTTACCTTTCTGTTTTCCTAACTGGTGACTAAGCAGTTACTCTTACATCTCTCAAACTTCTCTCCTTGTGTTTTTGCTTATGACATTCCCAGCCTTCGTGCTATCAATCCCAAATGCTCTCCAAGGCTTTCAAGACCTGCATGCTTCCACGGACTTGAACAGTGCCTGTTCCTCTCTTGGTGTTCACACCATAACTTGGCCAGAGCAGGAAATCAGACCTCTTCTGAAAAATCCTGTATGGCTTCTGCTGTCCTTTAACCTTCTAGAATGCTTTGGGCCATGACAAATTTGTGATATTTACATCGGTGATCTAGAGAGTTTATTGGCCAATACTGCCAGAGCCCAGTTGGGTTTCATGGACTCTCACTGTTTAGTGAGAGAAGAAGGATACTCTCAGACCCCTGAGAGACTCCCCACCCCGACACTGAAGGACTTCTGCAAAATCACTAGGTCTTTGCAAATCGATTCCTTATCAATATTTCTCTTAATAGTGTTTTCCTCCCTGCTGACACAGAAACAGCCTAAAATAGCCCACGCATCTCACATTGCCACAGTTAATTACCATCTCTTATTTAAAGATCGCACCTGCATTTTATATAAGCACTGTAACATATACCACACCTTTCCCTGGCATGCTTTTCTTTGTGATGGAAGATTTTCCTCTACAGCTATTTAGCATCTCATCCATTCTCCATTCATCATTCCTTTCAGATCCTTCATCATTTGTAAGTGGTATTGAAGGATTACTCACACAAACACTGTAAAAAAGATGATTTAAAGTACGTAAAGGTCTCAACTGAGTAATCCCTGCCTCTACAGGTGGTTCACAAGCTGTTAGTGTACAAACAGCTGGTTTAGCCTGTAATTACATAGACTAGATTGGTCTGACCAAAAAAAAAAAAAAATTAAAAAATCTCTTCTCACTCAATTCAGTGAATATTTCCTGCTGAAGAGAGATTACCAAGTGATAGTGCATAATTTTGCTAGTGGAGCTTGAGCTTTTTGCGCATTTCCCCCTGGTAATAAGCAAAGCCAATTAATCCCAAATGTTGAGCCAAAGATGAACAGTTCCTTTCAGGAATAATGATGTCATATGTCAGTATGTATGCCAGCACTTTCTTAGTCTCTATTAATCGTGCAGAGACCAGTGACAGTTTAGTGAATTTTGTTGTTCATTAAGCTCCACATACAGCAATTTCAGATGGTTTAAAGCAGACCTCACACCGGAAGGTAAAATTAAACAACAAAAAACTGAAGACTACCTCATCAGTTAAATCTAGAATTAAATATAATGATTATACAACACCTGCACAAAAAATGTAAAAGCTTCATCTTAGCCTTGAAAATTGGTTTTAAATTATGTAAGTTATATTTTATAACACAGAACCCTTAAAATTATTTCCACTGTTGTAACTGGAAAAAATTATGTACTATAAAATCACAAGGACCTATACCTGTAACACATTTTCCTCAGAAGAGTTTCTGAGGTTTATTGACACTTTCTTCTGTTTCCCTTACCATAATGCAGAAACAAAATTTTAATTGCACTGAAGAAGGAACATCAGAGAAGAGTGTTGCTCCCACCGGGACTGAGAAAACAACTCCCTTTATGTCACACTGACCGAAGCACATCAGCTTGTGGTACGGATGGGATTGCAAATAGTTTGGTCTGTGCTCTGCTTCTTCGCAGCCATGGAGGTTTGAGTCCATCCCAAGGGCTATGGTGATGCTCCTGAGGAGACTGACACCTGCTTCAGGGTACCCAAAGCTGACCACAGCCTTCTGGATGCGACCAACTCTTGTTTAAGGTCTGCCCGAGCTTCTGGCTGCATATCTAGCCGTGTCCTGACGTGTTGAAGCTTTGCTTGGTGTGTTTCTACCCCGGTGCTAGTGCTGCTCTGACTCCTGGCCGACCCCTCTCCTGCTCTGCCTGATGGATGAGCCTTACTCCCAGCTCCCGCTTGCCTCCCTGCAAGCCCACCGTGGCTCCCCAGATCCTCACCCCAGTCCTGTTTGCACCCCCTGGGCTGGTGGCAGGAGCCTCTTTGTAGCCCCAGAGCCCCGTACACCAAGGTCTCTGCCGGTGGCAGCCCCAGCCTGCTCAGCCCAGCACACCCTGGGTTGCCAAAATATTTCTCAGGAAACAAAATGACTCTGGGAGTGGAAGGAGCTGCTGGAAAAGCAGGCAGGCTGCACACAGCCCTGCCTAAGCCTGTGCTGAGATTCATTCCCAAGCTCCACGCAGCTCTAAGGACTGATTGGGTTGGAAATCTGCATCCCTCCACCTCTGAGGTGCCATCTCCCCCATCTAGAGGCTGCCTGGAGAACGCGAGTCCTCTCCTTCACACACAGGGTTGGTTTTGGGTTTGTTTATTTTTATTGCTCGCACGCTCTCCTTTTTGAAAATACTAAAGTATTCAGGTTAGAAAGAAGAAAAGAAATGGAAACACATCTGCTGAAACTCCAGGGGCCGGCATGTTGTAGGTTGGCAGGTGACATTTCTCTGCTCACCGCTCCTGCCGTAGCTCTCTGGTAGCACACAGCAGCCTTGTCTTTTCTCTCTCAAAGGCAAAATCCTCTCCTGGATGCAGGGTGCTAATAATTTCCACTTGGGTGGCATTTTCTGGCAGAGATGGCTGCCAGAACCAAGTCAGAAACACACCTGGGACCCGGGCATGTGCTTTACTGTACACTTCATCCTCTGACCAGGAGACAGGGAAAGGTGAGTTGTGATGGCAGGAATTTCACTGAATTTTTAGAGTTGGAAGGGACCATAGAGATCATCTAGTCCAACTCCCCTGCCAAAGCAGGATTGCCCAGAGCTAGAGCATGTCACTCAGGACGGCATCCAGGGGGGTCTTGAAGATCTCCAAAGAAGGGGACTCCAGAACCTCCCTGGGCAGCCTCTTCCAGGGCTCTGTCACCCTCACTGTGAAGCAGTTTTTCCTCATATTTGAGTGGAACTTCCTATGTTCCTACTTGTGCCCATTACCCCTCGTTCTCTCACTGGCAACCACTGAAAAGAGTTTG
>BJBW01004980.1:0-50262 GCA_004320125.1 Scolopax mira
GATGGGGGTGAAATCAGTAGCCCAGGTCAAGTGCATCTAGGCTAATGCACGTAGCATGGGCAACAGGGTGAGCTATAAGCCATTGTGCAGCTTTTTCTTTGTCTTTTTTTGTTTGGTTGGCTTTGTTTTGGTTTTTTGTTTTTTAATGTGGTTGGACTTGATGATCTCAAAGGTCCCTTCCAACCACCAAGATTCTGTGATTCTGTGTGATGGTGCAGCCTTTATGGCAAAGGCCAGGGCCACGTCCTCCTCTCCTGGGGCACTCCCCGTGCTTTCCCTGGAAAAAGCAGGGTCTCCTGAGCCCAGGGGTGTCTGTGGTCTCCTTCCCTCCCTGGCTCCTGCTTTTGTGCCACAGAGAAACTCTTTCTTTCTTCCCACAGGAACAGCCCTGGGGCAAAAGGGAGACCAAAGGGATGACATCTGTCCTGACCCCATCCACCACCCCGGGCTGCTGCTGGCCAGACTGGCAGCTACGTCATACACAACGAGTGACTGAAAATGAGTTTAACAGCACTAGTTCTTGTTCTCTAAGACTCTCAGGACTTTCCACGAGACCCTCCCTCCCCTGCACCTCGGGCTGTGCCAGTCCAGCCTCTCCCACGCTGTTCTGCCTGCCCTGTGGTGGTGCCACCCTGGGCTGTAGCACCCAGAAACACAACAGCAGCGGGGACCCCAGTGTCTCTCGTGAAAAACACCCCGCTGTCACCAGGTCTGAAATCATAAGCATTTTCAAAATGATGAGTATTAGGAGATTAGTAAGTAATCCCCTTGGAACTTAGATGGTATTTCTCTTTTTTAATTCAGCTGCTGCTTTCCTCATTGCAAACAGAATGCAATTTGAGTTATGCTATTTTATTTAATTTTAACAATACAACATCCATTAGAAAGTACATTTTAAAGTATGTTTTGCCAGAAACATCTCCAATATTGCAGTCAATAATCTTGTTACATCCTCCCATGATTTATAGTGGGGTTTTTTCTTGCCTTTAGACATTTGCCAGTAAAAGATGGTAGCGTCAGGCTAAGAACCTCCTTAAGGATTTGTGCCCTGGATAAAGAGGACCCATGTCATATTTTCTGGTTTGACTTGTCTATGTATTACTTTTTCTGGAGTTGTTTGCAACTTGGCTCAAGTTTCCTGAAGAACCTGAGAGTAACACTGCAAAGAATAGTGCCCTGAATGGAAAATAGGAGAAGATCCCCTAAATTCCCAGGGGGGAAAAAAGACAGTAGGAGCAGTGGATTATAGGTGTTGGTTCTTGGATCCGCTTTCTCATTCTGGTTTGACTCACTGCATTGCTTTAGTCGAGGTGAATAATCCTCTCACTCCCTGATTTGGGATCTGCAAAGATAAAGGTCTTTTCCTGCTTTGCAAAGACACCCGGGAACAGACTAAGACAGAAGGACAAGGCCTAATTAGTAAGGGTAAGATGTGTAGCAGCTAATGTTTAACCACATGTTAGGGGAAAACACTGTTCCCATCGCTGGCAGTGGGACTGAGGCTCTCTTGCAGGCGTTTTTCCTTTTCAATCTGTTGCTGGAAACTGCACAGGAACAGGGTGTTATAAATGTGATGGAGATCTTGCCTCTTCATTCGGTATGAACGAGGAGGAAAGGTATTGCAGAAGAACAGTGAAGGGAAACTTCTTTTTGCTAAATGAAATATTCCATGTATTCCGCATTTCCTGCTGTGTAAATACATAAACAGAGGGATTCAGCAAATAAAAATTCATTGCAACTGCAAAAGGCTACTGTATTTTAAGACCAGTGCTATAAGGGAGGATATGATCCATGCGTTCTGACAACTTACTTTTGTTCTTTAGCTGCACCATACACAAGTGTTTAAGTCATTAGTTGTCTGTAAAAGATATACTTTCCTTGATAACATAAGTCAGCAGAAGCTAAAAGCCTTTCCTGCAGCAGAGTTCAGCAGCTTTTTCATTGAGACTGGGAGGGGGAAAGGGAAAAATACCATATGGTGGGTTTAATCTTTTCAGAGTTCTTCAATGTTCCTCTAGCACAAAAATGTATTGGCTTTTTTGGTGTCTTTTTAAAATTTTTTTTTAAGAGTACTTTCTTTTGCAAAATTTCCTTGTGACAGATTATTTCCCTCTTCCCTGTCAGCCTGAATGCACACTGGGCAGCACCACACCAGATACTGGTTGATACTGGTTTCTTTTGCTAAGTGGTGGTGTTTACTAAGTTTCAGACTTCAGAGAAGAAAATACCAAGGGAATGACATTGACACGACACCTGGGAAACTTACAGAAGGAGCTTGATCTTCCTTTAAAAACCATTTAACAAAGGAACTGGAGAATTGAAGTACTGCCTTGAGCAGGAGTATTCAAAACCTCCCTGGAGAAGGACCATGAGGAGAAGCGGTTTGGCCACTAAAACTTGTGGCTGAGGGAGATCCAACACTGGGATTTTGCAGTGTGGGGGCAGGAGGGGCACCTGGGCAGGGGACAGGGGCAGGTACTGGGGTACCCCGGGTACACATGGCCATCCAAAGTACCTCCACATGCTAAACAACGAAAAAAAATAATCACAATTTAATTTTTTTTTAATTGAGGTTTTGTTGAGCATTAAGAACAAATATGGTGGCAGCTGATAGTCATCATCAGGTCTTGCTCACAGTTCGTTTGATTAGATTAGGGAACGTGGGGGGGGGGAGCACCCCAGGAAGCTGCTCATCTGGGAGTTACTGTAATCCTTTTTAGCTGGATTTAAGAAAGAGTCCCTCTTTATTTCTCAAGTTAATGCACATGAAAGAGAGGAGACAAGACCAAGCTCTTGCAGATATATTAAAGTGGGGTAAAAAAAGGTGCTGAGCAGCCATGGATTTTGCAAGCAGTGGAGGAAAAGCAATACCCACCATCGTGGGCACCCATCCCTGCAGGCGAGGCTTCCATCTGAGTGGGAACTGCACAAAGAAAGGAAACACACAGGAAGATGAGAACGAGTGGTTGGAATGCCAACATTTTGGGTTTCAGGAGGAACCCCCCGAGCAGCTGGGTGCCCTTCAGCTCTCTGGCTCCAAGAGGCGTCCTGCCGTCTCCTCACAGAGGCCCTTTGTGGAGCAGGGCCCTGGGAGAGCTGCATGGCCCCCACAGCAAAGGGGCACCCCCCCTCCCAGTTACTCTGGGCAGCCGGGGGGTTCGGGGACCTGCGGAGCACCCTCCCCCAGCTGCCCGGGAAGGAGGGGGTGCTGCTCCTGCGAGCGCCCCTCTCTGCACCCTGGGTTCTGCCAGGTTAGGAAAGTCTCCATCAAAACTCCTTTGAAGTTAAATTTTGTGTTGTCTTTTCACAAAACACAATTGGTGGAAAATTTATTTTATTTTCTTCTCTCTAAAGACTGAACAGTAAAAGCCAAAATGTTTTAGCCGGATGTGTGGAAAAAGCTGTATTTGGCACTGTTGCCCATGGCTAGTGGGAGCCGCTGCTGGGCAGTGCTGTGCCTCTGAGCTCCTCACGCAGCCTCTGGGTGACGGTGCCTCCCGACAGGCAGATGGTTCAGAGTTTTCTTTAAGAAGGTAAAATGTCTGCTTAGGAGAAACAAAGCCCCTTTCCAAGCAGCTCCGGTGGGAACCTTTGTTACCTCTGTTTGGAGGGGGAGTACAGTGCAAGAATCCCCTTTTCTCTCCATCAGCTCCTAGTGATGCTCCTGCTTGGCTGCCCTGAAGCTCGCTCTCTCCCATCTCCTACGCTACAGACCTGCAAAGGCAGCACCGAGGTTCTGGTTTTTCACACGCTGAGAGGAGGACAATTCATTTTCTATTCCCTAGCAACTGCCTATACAAACAGCTACCAGACAAGCACTAACTGGGTTTGAGATCTGCAATTGACATTGTAAATAAATTGTTTTGGTACCTGAAGTGGTAGAAGAGGAGAGTTAAATCCAAAAGGAAATGATTGATTGTTCCTTCCATGAGGTCCACTTATGCAGCAGAGTAGAGCACTGACTCCAGCCATCTTTTCCCAGCAGCACTCACCAACTTCCCCAGCCCCAGCTTTTCCACGCTGCCATTTCCAAAGCTTTTCCTGTAAATGAAAGAATCTTAAGTATTCCATGAAGGCACAAATACTGCAGATGTTGACTGATTTTAATTTGCTGACAGTTGCTGCCATTGTGTGCTTGCTCCCACTATCCCCCTTTGCTGCCCAGCTCACGGCTTGGCCAGGATGCTGAGGCACCACAGATGCTGACCCCCCAAGCCCTTCCACTCACCTGGCTCAGAGCCCTCTGGGGAAATTGCCTTTTCTCCTCCTCCTGCCACCACCTGAAGGGCTGCCCCACCGGCAGGTGTGTGGAGATCAGCACCGTGGGTTTGTAGGGTTCTGTAATACGGAGGCCTTATCCTCTAAATATCTTGGCTTTATTACAGATTACTACAAACACCACAAAAATCACCACTAGCAAGTACACCTATGATAAATAAAGATAACATATACATATCAAACTATTAGAAATTACTATCAACAATGAATAGCATGGCAGCAATCAACAGTACAGCAATTATCAATAGTATAGCAATAATCAGCTGTGCCAACCATCAGCATTATAGCAACAGCCAAGCAGGGATACACCATTGCTTACAGGTTACTACCAGGTTATTACCAGTGCAGCAACTTATGAACTCTCTAATGGCAGATATACTTACAACAGATTATTTATATGAATATATAATACCAGCATTAAGCCAACGAGACCAATCTCATAAAGGGCCAAACCATCTCAAAAGTGGGAAGGTGAACCAAACCAGCCCCAGAAGGGGGGCAAAAGGGCGACCAAGAATGTATTGGAGAGAGTCTCACTTCAGAACTGCTCTGCCCCGGGGGGACCGGAGCCAGCTGGGTCCCAGTGAGGGGCCAAGACCCCACAGAAGGTTTGTGTGGAGAATTTAACCTGGCTAGGGAATGGAGACTATGTTCAGCACAGGAAGTTCTCAGACAGAAAGCAGCTCCATTTTGGATAAAAAACAAGTCAGTTTTATACTACAGAGACATAAGAGGGCACAGGACACACCACTTTGAGCCCCCAATAGATGCTGTTAATTTCTATTTTTTTACCTGAGGCAGCCAATTGATTGCGATGTTTTCTGTTCTTTCAGACCAATTTTTATTTTCCCAGACTCTTTTCCTCTTCTTGCAGTTAGAACAGCCATATGGAAGCTCCCAATTCATGCTTTCTCAGGATGTTTTCCCATTTTTTCCAGACTATTTTTCACCTTTTCAGAAGGTGAACTGCTGTTGCAGTTGTTTTTGCAGTTGTTGATGGTATCTCTGGGTGTCTCTGGTTTCTGGGTACCCAGCTGTGCTTCAAAGATGCCAGCTGCACGTTTCTCCAGGATGCTCCTGGTTCCCAGGCACGCGGTTCTCCAGCTGGCAGGCATTTTCTCTGTTGGTATTTTTCCAGCAGATATTTTCTTCTCTTAAGTGCTTTTCCCCTTCTAGCCAGGCTGCCTTCACGGCAGCTCCCATCACCTCACCCTCCAGTGTCACTGCTTGGCGGCCACCAGATTGAGTCTGCGGGTGCTGGGCTTGTCTGCAGAAGAGAAAACAGTTAGTGTGGCAGTTAACTTTTCTATGAGGGAGAAGGGGTGTCATTTGTCAGTTTGAGGTGTTTTAAACCAAAAAAGCAAGCAGGAATTAGTTTGAACCAGAGGGAGGTGCTGTGAGAGTTTCTGGGTGAATCTGATAAGCGCTGTCTGTGCACAGGCTGCAAAAACAGGTGAGCTGAGATTTGTTGTTTGGCTTTGGGATTTTTCCTCCATCAGAATGTAGATTCTGAAATTTTCTTGCTTTATAGGAAGATAAATTACACAAGACATGTTTTTGCCCACATTTTCCAGTTACCACTTTTCAAAAAAGAAGGTGTTTTTTTTTTCCTCTAATCTGACTCTTAGTGGAAAAAACCACAACAAAACCAAACCTAAAAAACAAACTCCCAGACAAATTCCTCTTTACCTTCATAGGCATGTGTTTAGGATCTTGATTTGGACTGATGAAGCATCCTGATTTGCAGTGTCTTTAGGTAGGGGTGTGTGTGTGTATATATATAGAAATTCAAGATTATGGCTATTAAATAATAGCAATATCAACTGAATTTTAGACAAAGGATATAGAGCGACTGCAGGTGGAGTACAGTCTGGCTGTCTGAAGGAACTGGCTGAATACACTGTGGACCCAAATATCACGTTTCTGTTACCCATCAAGCATTGTACACCTTTTGGGGGACAGAAATCTCAAATTCCAATCTGTATAAAAATAACCTGCATAAGACATGCCCCATTTCAGAGTTGGGGATAGTATTATTGTAAATGTATCCAATTTGTCAGTATATGAGGGTAAGAACATTGTCACAAAATAGGTACCTCAAAGCAGCTATGGCATAAAGAACTACATTAGGAGACATGCTATATAAACCATCAGGACTTTAGCAGAGCATTTGCCTTTTTCCATGATGGTATGTCACAGTGGGGACATGGGCCACCAAGGAAATTAAATTCTAAATATATTTAGAGAGTGATGTTGATGACAAAAATGATGCTGAGCTGATGGAATCCGAGAAGTAAGCACAGGAAAAGATGCTTTCTGGTTACAGCATAAAAGAATCCACACAGCTAAGGATCCCAGGCCAAGCTTAAATGTAAGGAAATAGTTATCACAGCACAGATATAAGTTATAAAGTGTATTATGTGCAAAGCATTTATGTACGAAGCATTTCCAAGCAGGCAGGGATGAACACAAGGCAGCAGAAGTGAGCATGGCTCCCTAGGCGATGCTGGCATTACTAACATCCTGCCGTAGCTCTGAAATACAAGCATGTTTTGGGGAATGAGATATGGAATAGCTCTATTATTTTCTGGCTCATTTAATATTGTGCATTTTCCCTTTGGGGAACATGAAGCATGAGCAGCAGAAGCTGGTGGCCAGTTTAACTGTGAGTCAGTGTGTCCTGGGGCCTTCTGTCCCTCTGACCTCACCATCCCACCCTGGTGGTGGCTGAAGAGCTGCCCCCGCTTACAGTGTTCCTGCCCCAGCCTCCCCGGGGGGGCCCAGGGAAGTGCTGGTGGCTGTGTACCAGGAGGAGTGGCAGGATGTCACGGGGGTGGCTTTGCCCCTCTCGACAGCATGCAGGCAAGGGCACTGTGCTCTTTCCTCTGCCTGCATCCTGTGTCGTCGTGAGCCCACGCTGTCACATCAGTAACCCAGCAGGGTGTCCCAGAGCTAGGCCGCCACAGCACCCCCAGTACCCCCCACAGCACCCCCAGTACCCCCCGCACCCCCTGCCAAACGCTCGCTACCTCTGCACTTGATGCCAGAGGAGGAATCAATAGTTAAGGGTCAGTCGACAGGGCAGAACCAGGGTGCAGCAGGACAGAAGATGAAGCAGATGAACAATCTGAAAAAGAAAAACTGGGAAAAGACAGAGATTATTATTGATTTGTTCTCTGCCAGTAAAGCTACTTTGAGGCTGGTGTTGTGCATACCCTGAAAAACCCCCACATACCGTACAGTCCAATATTTACATGCAGTGACTTTCCCTAAAATTGGAGTAGGAAACAGAGCAACAAATATGTCAGGGGGCTGTGATTTATTTTCTTTCTCCATGGTTACTCTGTCCAAATCCTAAGGAGGGAGATAAAACATTGAAAATAAAAGTCAACCTTAACCCAGGACCTGAAAGTGCATTTTCATGCTTTACTGCAGCAGGTGATTTTTAATTATCAGATAAACTATGTGTGTCATCCCCTGTGCAGCAAAGTCAGCTTGTGGGGCTGATGGGTGTTAAGCTAGAAGATTTGGGGGAAAAAAATAAATAAAAGAAACAATCAACAGTTTGGGAGCAGCAGAAATTTAGCAACAAGTTTCAAAGAAGCTTCAAAAGGTGCCCTTACTGGGTGATACCTGTGGGGTCAGGAGGTGCTGGTCACCCCGGAGATAAGTTCACCCTTATCCTTCCTGATTAGAAGGCACCTGAAGTGGATCTTGGTCATCCCAGTGAACCCTGTGCTAGGAGCCTCTCTTCTGCCCAAACAGCCCCATTTTAGGGGAAACAGGAAACACTTGTGTCTGTGGTTGGCCGGAGAGCTCATCAGCAGGTCATGGCCCTGGGGAAGCCCAGCTGCAGTCCTTGCTCTGGCCAACAGTGAATTTTACACAAACTGGGAGCACGTCGACCGGTTGATACAGAAATGGGCTTCCTTTAGACTGTCCCGCATGCAGGCTGCTCTGCAGGAGGCAACAGGAACAAAACAGGAGGTTTTGGAACAGGTTTCCCGAGTCCAGATGGAAGTCTTAGAGGCAAGGAAGAGCAGTGAAGGCCCATAGCCACAGGTGGCACTGGTGAAAGCAGGACTGGGGGGGACAGAGCCTCCTTGTGCACCTCCCACCCACTGCCCTCTGAAAAGGGACCCCCTCGCCTTGGCAGCTGTGTCACTGCTGGGCTTTGCTGAGCTGAATATACAGGGATAAAAGCGGGCACTGTCTTGTGCTTACACAGCTCTCTCTGTAAGTGCATTGGGTGGGCTCTATCTGAGGAGCTTCAGGAGCTTCTCAGGAGCTTCACCCACTCTTTTGCATGTCCTTGGCTTTGCAAGGTACATGTCACATTATCTTGCAGTGGATAAAATAAATTCTTACATTTTAATTTGATAAATTTCATAAAAAATGTGTTTCAGCTGCATGTTTTAGTTTTGAAATCCCTTTCAACACCTGAGTAATAGACAGTGTTGTATCTTTTATATGTTTTAATCACTCACTCCCAATTCAAGTCACTCAGATTTATAGTCGGCGCGCTGGCTGCTGATGCTGCTGGTATCTTGCTTTGCTGTCTCTTTGTAACTGGAATCCAACTTTTAAACTCAATTTGCCTTCTCAGTTTTCACCATGAGCAGTGATGTCCACAGTGGGGTTTTAGTGATGTCGCAGAAGACTGAATCATAGAGAAAGGGATTGAGAAGTCTCTCAAAAGATCACTCTTCCCTACATTGAGGAAGGATCAACTGCATTTCTGTTGTGACTCACGGGTATTTGCCAAAAAATATTTGGTTTTAAAGGTGTCCAGTTATGAGTCACCCGGGGCTTGTCTGGTAATAAAGCCAGTGCTTCACTATATTTTTGGGTTTCTCATGAGACTTTTCTCCTTAAGTCCAGTCTGAATTCCCTTCTCATAATTAAGCCCACTCATTTTGCCTTTGCTGCTCTGAGATGGAGAAAATCCTTTTTCCCCTTCCTCTGAAACATTTCTTTTTCAACACGCTTGGGTACCGTCTCCCTGCCTCTGACTCTTTCTCCGTACACTGCACATCTTCTCTTTCTTCAGCCATTCTGGAGACCATGGTTTCTGGTCCTCTGATCGCTCCCCTCCGTGGTCTGTGTGTGGGGTGGCTGCCCTGGAGCAGCGTGCTCCGAGCGTTCCTTGTGGCGGCGCTGAGCTGGCACAGTGCTGCTCCACCGGGTTCCAGAGGGAAACCCAGCAACATCTTCCTAAACAAAGCAAATAAGGAATAAAAACATATCTTTCCTTATAGAAGCCAAACAAGCAAGGAAACAAAGAAATGGTTACGTATTCCAAATGAATTTAATATTTAAAAAAAAAGGAAAAAAAAGAAAAAAAAAAAGAAAAATCCCATATACAATGCAAATGCAGTGAATACAATCTAGCTAGTATCTCTAGACTATGAGGCAGTTTGTATAAACTTGGCTGAAAGAAATCTGCAGTAAGGAGTGTTAATATGAGGGACATAAAGTGTGTAAGCAATTTAAGGAAAAAAGAAATCCCCTAAGTGGAGGAACGAAGCCTATTCTGCCTTGGCGGGGGGTGCTGTACTTCAGTGAGAGAAATATTGCATTTCTGTTGGTATCTCTTAATGAAATTGAACTATTTATAGCAAGCCAATTGCTATAACAATTCAGTTGCCAACATTTTAAGGAAAGACCCTCGGTGATAACAAATGACAACAAGTAGCATCTGAAATAAAGAATTTACTTTTCAGGAGAGAAGAGCCAGGGATGCGTTAGTCCCCGCAGCATGTGCCTGGGGGGGGCCCGGGTGGGTGCTGGGCTCCCTGCTGCTTGCCCGGCTCTGCCCAATGCAGCCAGGCTGCCGGGAAGCCTTTGGCTCCTGCTGGATTTTTCTTGACTCCTATATATTTCTATGAGGAAGAGACTGCTTCTGAGTCTGATGAGGGTGTTGGTAAAAGCTTGTGACTGTCATAGAGAACACAACTGCTTAAAATGCAGGTTGCTCAGTGTGTGGAAGACATGGTGATGGTGGGGGCCTGGGTCGTGGTGCAGCCCATCCTTCCCTCCTTGTTTCCGTAAGGAGCACAGCCACGGGGTGAGCACAGCCACGGGGTGAACACAGCCATGGGGTGAGCACCCTCGCTCAGCCAGAGGGAAAAACCTTTGAAGTGCCCCCCTCTGAGATCCACAGGAGAGCTGGGGGGGTTCCCAGAGCTCGGTCCCAGAGACACCCTTTGGGCTCAGGCTGGTCTCACCTTAAAAAGGAGGGTACCCCCATTCCCATCCCTGTTAAAAATATTGATGAATTTCATGCTGCAGTTATATGTGAAGAAATGGAACTCAGTATTTTACCCAGAGATCCTCGAAGTATCCCTAGATCGTAAAGCAAACAGTTGGTATTGATTTTTCCGACTATATTGCTTTGCTATTTCAGGTGTGCTGGCATACTCTGCTCTAATTTGACTTCTCCCCTTATGAGTCATCTATGATGAAGACGATGTATTTGCAGGGAGAAAAGCAGCTCCAGTGTGAGAAAGGCCTTGCCAAGCGAGGGAGGAAGGAAAACAACACCTCAGCACTTCTTGTCTCTCAGTCACCTGCCCTCCTACAACACAAGCAATTCAATGAATAGTGATTTGTATCACTGCTATTAAGACTTTCCAGTTTATGGGGCTAAGATCGTTCCCCTAGTGAGACTTCTCTTTTATGGGGAGCTTGATGTTAAGGTTTAATTCTGTTTCTGCCTCAGACTCAACATCATACCCAAAGCCACTGAAAGTTGCCAGATAACTTCAGATTCAACCACCTGGCTGAAGACCTTCATTAGTCCCTAATTATTTTTCTCCCCACAGAATACTACTGTGATCACTAAAAATTTTGCTGAATAAATAGAGAAAAAACAGATACAGCTGCTTAGCATACACTAAGTCTAGGCTCTATAATGAAGGGCATAATAGAAGCCCAGGTAAGAGGTAGGAAAAACTGATGGTTAAAACCCAGGAAGCAACAGAGCTTCGAGTCAGAAGACAGGCTGATGTGGAAATTGAAGCAGGATTAGCGTCGGGCTTAATCATTAGTAACACAATACTTAGTCTTCATTTCCCACTCCTGTCCAGACTAGCATTTGGTGAAACACTCTTGAGAAATAAGCACTGTTATCCTTATTTTGTGGTGAGATAAAGCTTTTTAAGCCATTTCTACAAAAGCTGCTGCAATGACTGAGGCTAGAAACTATAGGCTGCCATATCTACCTCTTCCATTGATTGCTGTCATTTTGCAGATGTCCTTAGAAATCCTCAGTCCTTCCTGTCAGTAGCCTCTCGTGTAGGAGGTGGACGACTGCTGAGGCGGGAGCAGACCCGGACACCTACTGTGAGCCTGTGAGGGCTGTGTCCTCTGCTCCTCAGCCAGCTCCAGCCCGACGGGCAGGTCCTCTGCAGCTCACTGCCAGCTCCACCATGCACATGGCCAGATGAACCAAACACCTCAGGTCTGCAGCTCATACGTTCACCAGACAAACGGCCTGTGCACTGCTCCGTGTGTCTCTTACGAGTGGCACAGTGTGAAAGAGTCACTGCCAAGGTCCCAAGACAGCACAAGTCCATGGCCACGGGAGCTGTGTGGCTGTGTGCTGCACTACTGCAGACAGCAAGTCATACTGGCTGTTTAGACGTCCTGGCAAGCGAGAACATTTCTCCGGCCAGGATCTGTCTT
Source organism: Scolopax mira (assembly GCA_004320125.1). Classification (NCBI taxonomy): domain Eukaryota; kingdom Metazoa; phylum Chordata; class Aves; order Charadriiformes; family Scolopacidae; genus Scolopax; species Scolopax mira. Next base: position 11,965 of record BJBW01004980.1, read on the forward strand.
TGTGCAGCACCTGAAATCACTTGCTTTTGAAAGATGATCAGAAACCTCTGACTAAACATTTTGTCTATTGTTAACGCCAATGCAGCTGTTTAAATGATCAATATCTGTATTAGTTTGCCCAAACACTGAAGTTCCTACTCTGACTGCTTATTTTGTCACTCTGAGGTCTTCTCTTTCTGCCTCCTTCATCCCATCTATGCTTTCTGAGCAGCCTCTGGGTAGAACTGCAGCGGGAGGGACAGCCTGGAGTAGCTCTTTGCTGGCGTCACACAGCTCCAGACAGTTTTGCTCCCCAGAGTTAGAACTTTGCTGTGGTTACTGCACTGATTTTGTGGTTTTTTGGGGGGAGATATTTTGAGATATTGTTTTTCTCTCTTTCCTGCATGGAAAAGCTATTGGAATCCAAACTGGAGCTATCTATCTGTGGTATGTATGGGAGAAGAAGAAAGGGTGATGGAAACAAGGAGTATAAATCCAGCCCCTTGCTTCTGACTTGGAGGGGAGTGGAGAGGCTCCACGCAACCTGGACACAGTGTCTCTCCTTCCTCAGTGCTCATTAGCCCTCAGCGAGCTCCCAGTGCAGGAGCTGTAACTCGCTCCAGCAGCTTCTCTCCTTGGCAGGTGTGGATCTCCAGTAACGAGCCGGCTGGCGATGCCTGGCCAATGGCATCGGCCGATGGCGGTGGTCCCAGGGGCAGTGTGCTGGATCTGGCATGCCCACGGCATTGCCACAGTCACAGCCCATCCCATTCCATTCCCACGGATATTCTAAACACACATTTCTGTGTTTTCTGCTGGGGTGTGGCGGGCTATCCTACCTCCAGTGTTTGTAGCACGGTTCTTCATTTTCCTTAATGTCCTGTTACATCCAGAGATCAGCCCTGTCCTGTAAGGTGCTGCCCAGCACACCCACCCCACTACCTATGTCCCCAGTGGGAGGACAAAAGCCCAGTTGTTTTCCGAGTCTGGAGTTCAACACCAGTTGGTGTAGCAGCTCTCAAGACCTGGGGCGCCACGACCTTAAGTGAGTAAGGCCTGGTTTTCATAGAACCAGAGAATGGTTTGGGTTGGAAGGGGCCTTAAAGATCATTGAGTTCCAACCCCCTGCCCTGGGCAGGGACACCTCCCATCAGACCAGGTCTGGTCTTGAATGGTTTATGGCAGTGAGCTGGAACGTGAACCTGGCTGGTAGCAAAATTAAAGTAGGAGTAAGTTGGTTTAGCAAAATCTCTCCCTTCCCCATCAGTGTAGCTGCAGTGGCTTGAGGCTGTGGGCAATAGCCCTGGATCATTTTGGCCCAGGAAATAGCTTTGTTTTGCATTTGTGAGCTCTGTCTAAACAAGAAAATTTTCCTCTAAAGGATTGGGATGATGACACCTCTGGAGGAGAGGAGGTGGGGAGGGATTTTATAAACATGCACACTTAGTTTCTCTCTTGCCTTGTGCCTACAGTCCCTGCCCAGGCAGGGATGAAGCTGGGTCACATCGAGACCCATCATGTTGAGGTCCCATGGTGAGATGCCACTTTAGCAAGCTTGGAGTTCAGTGCACAGAAGGAAGTCCACACCTTGTTTGTGCACAGGGCCTTTGCTGTGGTCATTTAGACAAGAAATTTTGCTGCAGCAAAGGGATCTTATGTCACTTGGTCCTAGAACTGCCACGTGTTCTGTTCCCCGAGCATTGGATGGTGACTGTATGTATGGGTGTGCGTGTTACCGACGTGCTTGGCATCCCTCCGTACGGACACAGAGCTGTAGAGCCCGGTACTTTCTGGGCTTTGTACTTCCTGGTTGAAAGGGGCTTGGGCTGCTCTCCATGGCTGGGAAAGACACACAATGCAGCCAGTCCACCTGGAGTTTGTATTTGCTGAGTTTTGGAGTATGTTTTATTCATTTGTGTATAAATGGCAGAATGCCCATGTTCCACTGAAAAGCTTTGGAAATCACTTATAATTTTGTCCCTCCAGAAGTCAATAGAGGTAGATCCAATTTAGGGAAATATTGTGTCAGCTTCCCATGGTGGATAAGCAATTGTGGGTTTTGTTTGTTTTCTTCAGACACTAAGTTTTCAAGATGATGATCTGAGTGAAGAGCGTTTGAAACTATTCAGCTCTTCAGGAGTTGTTGAACCTCCTTGCAATCCATAGATGGTAGCGCAGCAGTGGGTGTGTGGGAGGCATGAGAAGTGTCGCTGGCAAAGGAAGCCCTTTGCCCTTGCTTTAAAGTCTGGATCTACTGATCGCGTGTAGCCACCACACAGCAGAAACCCCACAATCCAGGCATTTTTCACTCTGTTTCCACTGCAGTTTCAGCTGTGCAGGTGAGGGAGGGCCACGGAGTGTTGTGCACCGCCAGCATCAGCTGTGCCTCAGCCTCAGTGGGGCCCCTCACACCCCGAGGGCAGGGCGATGCTGCAGGGGCTGTGGTGGTGCTGCTGCTCGGGAGCCACGGGCTGCACCTCGGCTTTACTCCTCGCCGCCTTTCCCAGAGCCCTGCCCGGCCACCCCGTGCAGGACAGCATGTCCATTGCCACACACGGGCAACCGAGCCCTGCACACACCATCTCCTGATTCTCCCTGTTGGTACCATCCCTTATGTTTGCTGACTCCATCCAGATTCATCTTGTTCACGGTACCACAATCACTCTGTGGAAAAAGTAAGCGAAGACGTAATTAGCAAGACTTCTTAACATCAGGCTTTCAGAGACAGTTTTAGACAAAAGTTGCAAATAAGATAAATATAAAAATGTATTTTTTATTTGCACTTAGCACTGACATGCTTTTTAGCTATTTTCCATACCTGTCTGGCAGGTATAGAATACCTATACTCTTCTGGGAAGTGCTAGCTGCAAAAAGTGGGGCTTCAGGCATTTCCTAAGGCTTCCAGATGGCTCCCTAAGTTTTATATGACTCTACCTACCCCCTCTGACATTTCTTTCTAGTTAAGATTTGAGTACAAATGGAAATATTCCAGATGGCTTTAGCTGGAGCCAAGTGCCTTTAGTACTCCAGAGCTGCCTAGACAGCCCACTAACTAATTGTCCCTCCTCAGTCTGTTCATGTTAAATTCCTCAGACTTCTTTTGGGTTCCAAAACTGTACTTCTGTGACATACAATATCAGTAAGTTATACTTTGTTCAGTGACATCCATGTCCCTGCTTTCTTTAAAAGACTACATATGATCTTTAAGTCCCCTCCCAACCCAAACCATTCTAGGATTCTATGATATAAACCATTTAATAACAGCATGAGTAGCCGACCCAGTGAGAGATTCGCTTTGCCCAAACATGTCTGGCAGTTTCCTCCTCCTCCTCTCAGAAACCTCATGGTTCTAGTGTGGCACAGTATACCTTGTAGTTTTATAAGAATTATAGGTAGTAGTCATGTAAACCAAGGTATACTTCCAAGTCTGCCTTCTCTAAGTGAATAATAATGTAATCTGAATATGATTGATTATTGGAAACAAATCTGGGAATAGGGATTTGGAGTGATTTACATTGAGGACTGCCTCAGATTTTAGAGGTTAATTCTGTTTACATTTGGTGTTAGTTGCAGCAGTGTTTCTTATGGCTTTTCCATGGAATCCTTCAGTATGAACCTAATGAAGTGAGCACAATCAAAATTCTAAACCTAACATCCTAGCAAAAAAGAAGCTAATTCCCAAGCAAGGGAAGCAACAAAATGCTTCCAATCCTTTGTTCTGTGCTGCTACCTGAGGAGAGCGGAGTGGTTTGCCTCATTAGACTTCAAAGCATGACACAGAATGCAGGAGATAAAAATATCAGCAAGACAAGCTTTGCTAATGGCATGTTTTTCATGTTTAAAAACAGTTTTGTACTCTACAAGAGATTTAATCCAGAGAGAGTACCAAGGCTCATGCAACTAGAATTTTGCATTCAATTTGTCTGTTAGAAGAAAAGCCCCCTGACTACTCAGGGCCCTGAAAGTTACCGTCCCACAGAACAGCACAGAAAGGAGAGCAAATCTTTTTGGGGCTGGGACCTGAATGTGCATAAAGCAGAAACCTTTGTGAAAATGTCAGAAGACAGGAATCAGTGTCTCTCACAGCCCGATAGGTGAAGTTGACATGTGCCTTTTTCACCCTACGTAAAAAGGCTTGCATAATAATGTCAATGGTATTTGAATGCATGCTATTAGAGTTAAAAACATTAATCAGCTGCTTTTATTAAAGATACCATTAGCATTTTGTTCATTAGATGTATTATTACATGGAGCTGATTATACCACTTAATATTCCTGGAGAGGAATACTGAGATGGGCATCAGCAGCTATACACTGGCTGGCAAAAGAGAAAGAGCATGGGATGAAGCCAAAGTTGGGAAAAAATGAAGCTGACAAATAAGAGTCAGGAAAATCCTCTTCACTGGTTCATAGTGACTTCCAGAGGAATGTAATCTGCAAATCCCAACTCTTCCTCTTTCCAGTGAACAGATTTCTGTGGCAGTGTGCCTCTGTCCCTACTAGAGCTGGTTTTCTGAGTCAGTAACAAGTCAATGCCTCCAGCTGTCACTCCATTCCCATCTCGTGCAGCTCATGTGGCAGATCTCAGGGTGGTGGATTGAAAATTTCCAGCCCCAGTGATGACCTTCCTGAGTATTGACACAATTTCACTTGAGAGAGCTGTTTTGAATTTGCGGTTTCCTAAGTTCAGGTCATCCTACTGATCTTCACAGGAAGACACAATCACTACCAAAAAGCAGTGTTAAAAATGTCCACTACCTAGAAGTTAAGAAGTGTCGAGAAGGCTGGTATCCCTTTTCCCAAACCTGGTGTCACAGCACCTTTTATCATACCAGGCACTTTTGTGGTGAAGTGTAAGAAAGATTACTAAATAAATAAAGGGAATCTATTGCTTGAAGAGAGAGCGTCTCCAGCACTGCTCTGTGGAGCTTTATGTTAAAAGCCTTGCAAGGGAAGTACAAGTCAGACTTGAACTCTGCCTCTGGCATTGGGAGCAAAGGGAAAAGCAATTCTTGTCCCGATTTTCTCTCCCTCTCCTGTTACCTACAACCAGGCAGAAGCCAGGTAGACCGAGTGTGCGCAGGCTGGGTGGGAAGGGAGTACTCCCCGGGAGCCAAATGTTCTCAGAGCTTGACAACAGACTTTGCCAGAAATTTTGCTTTTCTTATACAGGAACCAGGTGTGGCTTATGATACAATGATAAAATCTTTGATTAGACAAAATGTGACGAAAGTTGTGCGTACAGTAGAATAAGGCTGAATAATCTCTACCTCTGGAACAACCTAGTTTGCTGCCTAGGAGATCAGGAAAAGAGGAAAGTCTGTTATAGAAGGCAGCAGATGTTTTTATTATCATATATCCTTTAGATGGTCACACCAAAGTAGTGTCTGGGTATATTGTTCTTCTTCCTGAAGTCTCTCAGAAGGTAAGGAAGTGATATTTTGTCCCTTTTCAAGGAGAACTAAGGCCCAGGCAATAAGCAAGGTCCGTGGCATTGTAGGGGGCTGACCCCAGCTGCTCAGTTTCTGGTAATCTCTCTACGGACCTTCCCTCAGCTCTGGTTTTGCTTCTGGTATGTTCAGCTCCATGCATAGTTTTAAGGGTCTGCAGGGAGGTTGCCTTCTCTTATGTGTATAACTACATTTATCTAAACTACAGGATCCTTTGGTAAAAACAATCAAAAGGAAGGAAACAGAAGAATAAAGTATGCACAATCTTATTTTGACTTCTCTGGGCCCATGCTTATGAAAGTCCAATTGCAAATTCTTTCTTCTTCTCCAGACACAGCATTATTCAAGCAGTGAATAGATGGAGATTGTTTACTGGAATGTGCTGTGGTTTTATTCAGTCCTAACTCTAAATTTTATAACCCATCTTCCAATTTCTTCACTGAACAGAAGCTATTAAATCCTTTGTGGACCTTGCAGTGCTTTCATCACTGGAGTGCTCCACCATTACCGAGGGGGATCAATTCCCAGGCCCCTAGAAGTGCCCACTAGGTTTCCAGGCCTGATCACGAGTAACTTGTGGCTGATTTCTCATAGACCTCATCTCCTCTCTCTCATGTCTTTGGGGTCTCAAGCAAGAAACCAGAAAATGAGGAACGTGATCAGTGGCTGGGAGTGAAAGTGTTAGCCTATGTTATACAAAGGGCACCTGAACCCTTCAGAAGGATGTGGTCTTTGAACAAGAGCAGAGTGTTGCTGTTCAGATCCCAAACCACAGTTCTGAAACTCCCTAATTCCAAACCAAAAAAGGTTGCCATCCAACCTTTCAGTGACATAATGGCACAGGGCGTTTATCACCTTCGAGGCTGAGGGTCACTTCAGGGGTTGTGCTTCTATAAGTGCCTCACCTGCGGCAAAGAGCAGTTTATTACCTGCAATGAGCTGGCCTGGCATCTAGAAGTGGGATTGTGGCAGCAAGCTAATTTCTCTCAGTAATGGGTATTTGGCAGTCTCTCCATTTCAGCAGCATGTGAGATGTGTTACCTTACAGCCAAATAAACTCTCTGAGAAACTGGAAGCCAGAATTCCTTGTCAGCCCAAGTGGTAGAAATTTAGAATGAAGTGTTGGCATTTTTCAGACATACTGTACACAGGGTAGTGGCTGTGCTGTTCCTGGGGTGGTGGGAATGTCTTGGAGGTTATGGGTTAGCCTCAAGGGTTTCCAACCTCTTGTGCCATCTGAGCAGTCACCTCTCTTGTGGGTTGCTGTTTCCTGCTTCCTTGAGTACACGAGCTAACAAGGTCTGATGACAGCAAGTCTCCAAGTATCTATGCATTCCCTCATTCCCCCAAAATTGTGGCTGTGACACTGACGAAAAGCAGGGGCATGAAAGTAACACTGCCTGAAACCCTGCCTATGTCTGCAGAAAAACCTTTGAGCTCAATCTTGTCCAGTTATGATTTAATTAGAGGGAGGATGCTGCTCCTGTTGTCTTTGAATGCCATTTATAGGTGAGGTTGGGGTGAAGGAAGTTTAAAGTGTAAATAATGTAACAGTATTTCATCTTGACTTGGGATCTTAATAAAATATTATTAGATGACCATCCTTCTGTGACAAGAATCTGTTCAAACAGTACTATTTGTTGAAATAATTTTTGTCTATTTTCATTGGGTGTGCTTTCTGAAGTAAGAATTTCACAAAGCTTTAATGTGAAGCACATAAACAGCAAAGGGTTGAGCTCTCGTCTTTGGTATAATCTCAGATTTCATTTGTTGCTACATTAGCATCAAAAAAAATGGAAAACCAAGTTCTGACGAGGAAAGCATCCACTTATAATTCCTTTCATAAATATTGAAAACATCTCTTTATATTAAATATTTAAAGCGTCTGAAGTGTAGTCGCTGGAATGGTTTCAGCACCATTTTTATAGGTCTCACTTGACGGTATAACTCTGTAGCCAGTGGCAACTTGAGCTGAGATGAAACTACAGCACTCCGAGCCGTTCCACCTCACACCCAGTGCTGCCAGGACTGACCCTGTGCCCGCCCCACCACGGGGCGTCCATTGACAGGATCCAAGTCTGCAGGGCAGCAAATGCTGCATTTCCCCACCCTGGCCCAGCTCTGGTTTTTGTTGTTAGCTACAAATCAAAGTGGAGAGGGAGAGTGTGTTAGGAGGGCAAGTGCTTGATGGCATGCTTCTCCCTAAGCTAAATTAATATTGAACAACCTGAAACTCATTGAGTGAGTCAGCCAATGAGTCAGCAGAGCGGTTAGTGGCGAAAGTGCAAGCCTATGGCTGATAGACATGGTTTAGAATCTAAAATCCACAATCCTTTTTTCTTTATGAAACTTCAGAGACCTCAGGAAAACAAGTTAACATGGTTGCCCAGCTAGCAAGAAACCTCCTTTATCACATAAACACTCCCCTGTGTGAACTGAACCATAAGAGTATATCCACAGAGAGCTCGTCTGCTGCTGGAAAAAGTTTACACATGCTTCATTTCATTATATTTTTTTTCTATGAGATAAGAATACGTAGGCTTGAGTGAAATGATGACTCTGACACTAGCTAACGCAATTCACGCTTCTTGGCTTCTATTCAATACAAAATCCCAACAGGAACATAAAACAGAGAGAGGATGGATGTGTAGTCAATTTTTTTTTTTTTTTCGAAAGCAAAAAATGAAACACTCTGAGAAATATGATCAGCAGTCTTTAAAGTGTGCCATTAGCAGTGCTCAGATAGGTAGTGCCAAATGCCTCTTATTAAAGTCTAATCTTATAAATTGACAATACCAGGATATAGCACTTAAATAATGAAACCCATGAAAATTTAAGATCAGTATTTTTTTAAGGAATTTTTAAACAGAGATACTTATCCTAAGCTGTGATTTATGGTATCTTATGCTTTTCAGACTTTTGGTGTTTAAAACTGCAACTTCACAAATGATGGAAAAAGTTTTCAACCAAAAACAAGGTTCAGAAGTTCTTCCCGTGCTGGGCCAAAATATTCTGTAATTAATCACTGTCTAAAAGCAAAACCTCAAACACAAAAATGTTTCAGCCCAACACCTGAATGCGTGTGTGCAGGCAGATGTTGGGAAGAAGAAAATTCTCCATATTTCTGTTTTTCTTTTTCTGATATAACATTTTTTTTTAATACCAAAAATTTGACAAATGTTTTATGAAATTTAGCACAGAAATATACTCCTCAGTGAGGAGAAATGTCACTGAGCAGCCTAAAGAACTGAAGTGGGGTCAGAGATTGCCCCAGCACACCCTGCCCTGGGCACTGTGGGGAGACAGTACAGTTGCCAGAGGTCTTGGTTGTTCTGTGTTTTATGAAGTTCTCATGGCCTGAGATAGATAGCAGTTCTTCCTGCACAACATCCAGGGCCATCTAATGGTTCTTCCATTCAGCAGAGTGGTGGGCACATTTGAAGGTTTTGTTGTTTCACTATGCACTGTGTAAACTAGAGTGTCCCAAGAAACACACGGAGTTATATATCAGACCTTCAATCCCTGCTAAAGTTCCCATTATTTTAACAGAAAACTATTTTACTGTTTGTAGTGGTGGAGCTCTCAGAGTATCATTATCAGGACCAAGCCATGACAGACAATGTTCAAATAGAGTCAAAAGAGACTGCCCACCTCTATAAAAGTGAAGCTCAAGCATAAACCAGAGAAAGATGGATGAGAAATCCATGGAAAAAACCAAGCAAATATCAGTAAACAGCATCAGGAACCTAACGATTGTCAAATCTTTATAGGCATTTGGGGAAGATTTCCTAAGCATGGGGGGAAGAGATCAGCGTGAAAGCAAGCACAGCAGTTCTTCTCTGAAAATGTAAAAAGTGGGTGTTGGTGGCCAGATAACCTGATAATTTAACTTTGCAGATGTGAATGATAGGGTGAACATATGAGAAGAAGATCAGTGCAAGAATAAGACAAATACCAAGGGCAAAGAAGAAAATAATGTTGGAGATAAAATTAATGTGAAATATGGGTTTATGCCAAAGGGAGGGAGACATATAGGTGAAGAGGAAAATGCTGGTCATAGCTGAGAGGGGTGGTAGTGACCAGAAATGTGAGTTTAAGGCAGCTGTAGAAAGATGGAGGAGGGAAGAGATGCAGAAAAATCTTTTCTTCTTAGCCTTAAAAACTGAGGTGGTATTCATGCTCCCTAAAGCATCCCTCTGGCAGCAGGAGAGCTCTGTCCCAGCTTGCCAGAGGTGAGACTGTGTCACAATGTCACTGTGGGCTGCGCAGAGCCCCGATGTCAGGAAAGGGAACAATGGTTGGACTAGATGATCTTTAAGGTCCCTTCCAACCTAGATGATTCTATAATTCTATGATTCTGTGATGGCTGAGTGAGGAGCAAATCACGCCTGCAACCACCTGTTGAGTGGCTTCAGGTCTTTGTTTCTTCAGGGCAAGATAAGGCAAATATTTTACTAGCTAAATGTCATAATAACTAACTTACTTTCCCACTTACGTTGTTAAGCTTTGACTAGAAAATATCCCAAACCCATTATCACTTAGCCAGTAGGTAGGCAAGAGATCACGCATATGAGAAGGACGCTTGAGATGAATGTAAGACAACTTGAGGAAAAGCACTTGTTTTGTTCATATTAATAGCTGTGCTTTTTAAAAAAATCCAAGGAAATGCACTATCCATCTAAGTAAAATATGGTCTGTGTAAAAGAATGCTGTTGACTATATTTGTATTAGCATTATGGTGCTGCCTGACACAATAAAGACCTGAGACATTAGTGCCAGTGGTAGGATAAATGAGGTCACAGTATGAGCTGGTCTGCACGGCTTCCCTTTTGTGAGCTTCCCACAGGCTGTCACCTGTACCCTGTGCTGCTCCATGGTGGTGGTACAGCTCAAGTGGCTGGATTTGCTGGAGGGCACACAAGGCATGGGGCAAACTGGGAAAGAAACAACCCCTCTCTGTTCCCTGGACTTTGATGCTGGATCCGTGTCCTGAAACCCAGTTTCAGAGGTGTCTGAAATATTACCTTGATATTCATAATCCTTGCTTTTCTTCCCAGCTCATTTTATTAATGTTTTCCAGTAAGAGTTGTGGCACTTGCTGGCTCCTGTGCATGGCAGTGAGGGTGCGGACCAAGCTTTATTTGGTTTTGGAGCAATGAGATGTTGCCACTGTCCTTTGTCTCCCCCGGCAGATGGAAGTCCTGCAGGTTTATGTCTTCCCAGCGCCTGTGAGGAACTTCGATAAAAGCCTTATGTGGTTGCACAGGGCTGTTATGGCAACTGCAGGGGAGCGGCACTGGGGAAGGCCGCAGTGAAGGCCTGCGGTCGCCATGGAGATACAGCCCCTAGCCTCTTCAGGGAAGCCAGTCCATGGCGTCCTCTCTCCTCCATCTCCAAAGAGTGGGACAGAAGCGTGTGTGAGGTGACTGTGCTTACAGGATGCACCCATGGGTGCTCCCCAGCCTGAGGACGTGGGGTCCAACCTCCTGCGCCCCGTGGGGCTCTCATGGAGGAGCCCCTGCTGCTGTCATGTAGGGTCCATGTCCTGGGTCGTCCTGGGTGAGGATGCAGGGAGATGGCAGCATGTCTGTTCCCCTCACCTACCAGGGCATCCCCAACAGCTGCCAAATCCTGTTTCCACCCAGCAGAGCCCCAAGAGCCATCGTTTTCAGCCTTCCTTCTGTCCTGCCTTTGGGCCACTTAGTGTGTCTCCCCACAGCAGCTCTGCTCTGGAACTGGTCTCATCCATGAAAAAATACCTTCTGCTGGAACATTACTCTATTGGTCTCCAGAGAAGCTCATGGCTTTTATTAAAAAAAAAAAAAAAAAAAAAGATTTATGAACATTTCTATGCAACTTTAAAAAAAACACACAAAACCAATAACAAACCCTAAAATAACAAGAACTCATTAAAAGAGGTTGAAATTGCTAGCTACAGCACAACTCTGGAGAAGATGGAGAAGGCCAGTTCACTGAAACCAAAGTCAACACTGTGCCCTCCAGGCCTCTGGAGTCTAATGGGATTCTTTTTCACCTTTAACAGTTAGAGAAGAAGATGAGCAAACAAGGGAAATACACAGATTTCTCTTAGTTTGGACTTAATGAAACCATCTCCCATTATTGTTTTAGCTGTTTCATGATCTGTTATGCTTTAAAAGTCCTTCAAAATTGTCTCTATGTGTATGCAGGCATTAATGTGCTTTTCTGAAAAATCTTACACATTTCTACAACATCCAAGAAAGATGTCAGCTTAAACACTCTTTAAAGTTTTTCCAGTTAACAAATTATGAAATTTAAGATGAGTATTTTAGATTCTTACAAGGGTGTGGATTGCAATAGATGGCTTCTTTATTGTGCATTTATTCTCCATGATCAGGCTTTTGATGCTTCTAGCACCTCCTGGGCTAGCAAACACATGCTTATGAGTTGCACCTTTGACTCATGCAGAGGCACTTGTGCAGGAATGAGTTTGAAGTTCCGAATAATATTTTTCTCTGATGGCATTTGGCTTGATTATCTTCATCAATTATGAGATACTTTTAAGACCATCCCAAGAATGACAGATTTCCTGAGGGGACCTAAATGTCCCATAAACTTCACACACCTCCAGGTGATAGGTACCTGTCTCCAGACTCAGTTTCACTCCCCTCCATGCTCCCCCCAAGTAATCCACTATTTTAAGTTGCATGTGGTTTATATTATTTTGTTTTTAAGCCACATCCCATTTTCTCCCATGCTATAGAGAGGGAAACAGCAAAAGGTAATTATGAGTTCTATCACTGAGTGACCCCGGGAAGGAATCCCATTACTGCACTGGAGTACAGCAGAGCAGAGTGCAGGGTGGGACAGCACTTGAAGAAACAAAGTGTGTAACAGGAGATCAAATCTCAGAAGGGTCGGAAAGGTGTCTTCTCTCCTGTATACAGTGGCCTGGATTCCACAATAAGGAGACACTGATGGTAGAGGAGTTCTGGATTACAGATGGTGAACCCAGAAGCCAGACCCAGTGATTGTCTCCTGGCTGCCAGTCAAATGTATGTACCTTCAAGGCACTCACTGTCAATGCTGCCCCTTGCCCCTCTAGAAATTATATGACTTGAAAAGTAGGTAGAAAGTGCTTGAGGGAATATACGAATACATGTAGGAGTACTGGGAGAAGGACAGCGTATATGAGAGGAACTGGGGGTATGGGAGAGTGAAGCCGAGGCAAAGGACAGAAGGACAAGGAGTGCAGTGGGAATGTGCAGAGAACCCAGAACTCTGTTCAAGTCAGCTTCCAAACTACTGAGTCCTCAGTGTATGTGACAGAATATAAGGGTTACTTTTGTATATTTAATGGCTATAAAAAATAGTTGGACCTTCCAAAAATATACTGCTTTTTGGAAGATTGAGTAATGAGTCCAAAGGTTTCTGCAATAATAAGTATCTTTCCAAATAGCTTCAGCTGGCTTAGATTTGTTATATTTTTAACATCATTTCTTCAATGCTGTGTTAGAGGTCCCTGCTTTTGGGAGCTCATGACTGAAAGGAAAGGTGTTAAGCTAAGATACAGTCAGAGAGTTAGAGGAAAAAAATAAAACAAATTTATTTTTCTGTTTTGTTGTTTACCAAGTATGTAAAACTGAGGTTCTCGACTGTAAGCTACTGGGAACAGAAAGTGTTAAAGATAAGAAGCTGTAAACTTATTAAACTCCTGCTTCCCTCACAGATTGAAGTTCCTCCACCATTTAAAAATGAGAGTCCATGTTACAGTGCATGTTCTTACAACCAGCTAAAGACCAGAGCACTTAGGACCTTCGCTTTCTGTCTGCAAACAGCACAAGAAAGTTAAATGAGGCTGTTGGGTTTTAAAGGTCACCATTGTACCGTCTATTCTTTCAATGAATCATGAAATTCATGTAACTGTCTCTTCCTTGCTCTGTGTTTTCCAAAATATTGCTGAACCTGAGCCACATCCCTCAATTCCCTAAATCAATATAATTGTGTTTTGGCTGTATATTCTTCTCTATAGCAGATTGATTTTGTACAGCTCTGTTCAACAAAATATATCTTACCCATTTCAATACAGTCTGGTCTGGAAGAGCTGTTTAACAGTAACAGGATGACACACAAGGTAACCATCTACTGCCAAGTTGGAAATTTCAAAAGGAAATATGCCTATACTGAATTCCGCTCTCTTTTAGCTAATTACTCATGGGGAAAAAGGCATTGAGATTTTACGGGATTTGTAAGGTCAGTGGCTTAGCATATCTGAAAGTCATAGCATGTGTTTGCTACTCAAATATACTTAAAAATATTCAGCCTGAGGACTCCATGGGTAAAAATGTTGGCTAACGTACAGATAATCACGTAAGGATGGAAAGAATGCATTCTAAGGAATCTTTAAGCTGTGCAAAAAACAATGGTGCCAAAAAGATCTCTGTGTAATCCAAATGCATTTTGTTCTTGAAAAGCTGTCTGGAAGGAGGGAATTTGAGACACAGTTCACACTCATATCTCAGGCTCAAATAACCAGTTCTGATAGAAAGGTTTTATGTTAATTTACTTCCTAAGTCTTGGACATACAGCAGTTTTCAACTGATGATGCACTTATAATCAAGCAAGGAAGTAAAGAACATGCATGGATATGTCAGCTTTGGGGATCCAAGTCGTCTATATTTGGATTCCTGGGGGCTTCGAGTGTACGTTTCCCATGTATGTCTGCCTGGGACAGAAGCAATGAACTATGTTTCCAGTTCTCAAATGAACTCATTCTGTGAGAAGAAAACAACTAAGAGTTCTACTAAGTATGTGGGTGCTGACAGCCCCAAAAGGGTTTTGGAGGTTTGTCCCATGCCAGAGGAATGGTCTAAACCTTTTAAAGGTCTGTAAAGGTACAGCCTTGTGAGGTTTGGTGATAAAAGGCTTGGTGCTTCAGTCAGCCCTGATCACTAAGAGATGTTCATCTACTTGCTTCTCTTTCAGGTTTTCTACCTGCATCAGACAAGTTGGCAGAGAAAAAGAACTTACTGAAGAATAAATATGAAAGAGACTTTATACTCCTCTTTCCCTCTTTCGACTGTTAAATGCACTTTGTGACCTTATGTTTCAGACTGTTAACACTGAACTATTTCAAATACAGCACAGTCACAGCACCCAGAATGTTAACCAAGTGTCCTTCATCCTATTTTTTCTAATCATAATGTTAAAATTTAGTAATTTTCTCCCCCAGGGCTTTGGGTGAGTAAGTTGAAGTGTTCAGGTAAAGTCCAGGAATTTCTATATCTTTCTTTTTTTTTCAAAGAAATGATTTCCTTAATAGCAGTTATTAGTTTTTCTGCCTGATGCCAGGGCAACTATGGGTAGAGACACCGACAGTGTAGTAGGTGCTGTCGGTGGTGTGAGCTGCTCTGTCTCTTTCACTCCCAAAAGTGCTGAATAAACCTTTCTCAGTCAGGGCATCTCAGCCCTGTGAAAATCATGCCAAAGCTCTTATTTGGGTACCTAAGCACAAGTTTAGTTAACTTTAAATTTTTTTATTCTGGTTTTCACTGGTATTACTCAAAGACCTGTCTGTTTCTCCTGGAGAGAATGTTTGAAATGCACAGCTATCTGCACTCCTTGTTACAGTCGTACAGTAACAAACAGAACAAAGCCTTACATTGTAGCCCAAAGGGGAGGAATCTGATCTTTTCTCATGAAAGAAATTTACAGAAAGGAATCCTGCAAGAATACTTTCTGTAACTGAATACATGAAGAAAAGAAATCAGAAATCAAAAGACAGGTAATGAAAAGAGAGGACAAGAAGCTAACCAGCTCACACTAGTTGTTCTTATTTGGAGGAGTGAATTTGCAGAGCAGGAGTGGATCACTGTTGCAAAACTCCCTTTTGAACTATTGAAGACAGAATACAGTGAAGTAGGTATGGAAGAATTTACAAATGACAAATCTTGGAAGTCAGATTTAGTACATCAAAAAAATGGTGGTCCAAAAAAAGTATTTGTGGTTCCTCATCAGGTAACTTTGCCAGTGGGAATGGAAAATCTTTTCTCTTAAAAACACTGACTAAGAAATTTCTGCAGCTCCAAACCACCCAACTTAATGAAAATTACAGGCCTTTCTTGAAAGACAAATGTTTTATTTATAAGAGGTACTCTTGCTTACAACTGCAATTAGTCTTGTTCTCTAGTTAATGTCTGCAATGAAGTCAGAATATGTCCGTTCTGTCACATCTTCATTTCTAAGGGAAAAGACACTTGATCAGTACCAGACATCCAGTTTAACAATTACCAACTTTATTTAGCTACGTGCCAAGCTTACTGTGTACTGTATGTAAAAATACCTAGGTAATGCGTGCAGCATAATTTGATAAAGTGCCAGTTATCAAATAATCAGTGAAAAGGTATAATCCTGAGTGTGAAAAATACTTGAGGCACGCTGGATGCCTGCAGAGGAGAGGGTGAGGGCTGCTGGGACCTGCCAGGAGAATGGGGCCAGCTCCTGCCCAAGCCCTCAGCCCAGAGGTGGCTATGCAGAAGGCAGGAGAGGAGCTGGAGAGGCCCCATGGCCAGGACACCCTGTGCTGTGGGGCAGCAGGGGCAGGGGTCAGCCGGAGGGAGGGCTGGGAGGGAAAGATCTCAGGGGGTCGGGAGAGACAGGCACAGCACGAGCCCAAGCAGAAAGCCTCAGAGTTGGCCCAAACCACTCCAGGGACACAATGGAAGGAAGAGAGATTTGTTTATAAACCCTTTTACTTCTGTTCCATCTCACCCAGTCACTTTGAGTGCTTCTCTATGAAGTATTTATATCCTAATAAGACCTGTCTTACTGAGTTTAGAAGCTTTTTGATCTTTCTGGGAAGTTACT
The DNA here is from genome assembly GCA_004320125.1 of Scolopax mira. Lineage (NCBI taxonomy): Eukaryota > Metazoa > Chordata > Aves > Charadriiformes > Scolopacidae > Scolopax > Scolopax mira. Next base: position 28,239 of record BJBW01004980.1, read on the forward strand.
ATAGTGAAAAGTAAATTCATTTGTAAGTGCTGGCTGGCTCCCATCACATTCCACTAACCCAAATAATTTAATTTGGATGCTAAGATTCAAACTTTGAATTTTGAACATATTTCTGTAGGAAATATTTATATTATTTTGGTGCTGGTTTTGACATTTCTTTTTATAGCATTCAGAAAGAAAATTCATTCTGATTTTTTTTAAAGACATTGGAAATGATGTACAGGGTCTGATTGCTCTCAGTTTTCTGTGGTCCTTAGTGTTTTGAAAATGCTAAGAGCTCTTAGGACTACAGAAGAGAGAAGCTGCTGAAGGTTGGAGGTGACTGTGGTTAGACTGCTGATGGCAGATGTCAAGCAGGACGTCCCACTAATAACGCCTGACACCAGTTCTAAAGAAAGAAGTGCCCTTGCTATCTTTCAGGTAACTTTGGGCAACTAAGGAACCTGAAAGTTACTCTTGACTAATTACTTAAGAAAGACCGACATATTTCCTAATCATTTCTGCTAAGCAACTTCTTTTCTTGACAGTCTCCAAGACAGAAATTACACAACATCTCTGTACACTTGGTTGCAGCAAACCCAGTGACTTGGTTACCGTCATTATTACAGCATCACTATAGACCCTGCCGGAGCTGGTCCTGGATGGGGGGCCCGTCAGCTGGGACCTGTACAGAAAGAAAACAAAGAAGTGGTCCCTGGTACCAAGCACGTCCATACCTTGAGAAAACACCATAAAGCTCTGGCAGATCTGGAGTGAGAAGGAAGCTCTGGCAGAGCACACCCTGCTGTGCCCGTAGCTGATGCAGCCGCAGCTGCCTCCTTACCCCGGTGGGGGAGGGCAGAAGATGAGGATGCCATTTTCTGGGACTGCAAAAAGACCAAGAGTGGTCCTGTACTGAGCTTCAAGCCGAGATGAACACTTATTGAGAAACCTCGTGCAGGCCCTGGAATGAACATTGGTGGTACCTTAAACAGAGCAAGGGGCTATCAAAGATAAAGCAGGAATTAATTAATTGTTTTGGGCTGAACCAGTCTTGCTGCTTCTGCAACAGCACCTTAGCTTAAAAAGACAGCAGTTGAGAGAGAGAGAAACACCTTTGCTGGAATAGAACAGCTTTTTCTTTGCTTTTTGAAGGAATACCTGCCTTCACACCAGAGGCTCCCCAAAGAGAGGCCGCTTGCTAGAGACCTGTTGTGTCTCTCTGTTTCCTGCCTCTGCTGGGTTCTCTTTTTAACTTGGTTCAGTGTTTCCTGTCCTACCTGGGAAGGGCTCCTGCTGTTGATTAATCTTTCCCTCTATAAACCCGCGGGCAGATGCCTATTGCAATCCATTGTCAGGAGCTGCATCGCATCAGGTCCTCTCATCTCAGAGAATCAGAAGTCCTAAAAAGACAACTTTTCTCTCTAAATTACCATGAAGAAACATTTTTCCCACTGGGATTAAGTGATATTTTCTTGGACCTTGAAGTACTTGCTCCTTTGTGAGGATAATGAGGATTTTTTTAAGACAGAGATAACAGCTTCAGTTGACTTTGAAGAAAAGACACACAAGTTGTGCCAGAATTACTAAAAAACAAGTTTAGAAAAGTATTTGGCTGTTTAAATGGAGTTGTGATTCTTAGGTGGGATCTGCTTTTCCTGGTGAAAAGTCCTCTCTTTCAAACTGCAAATCTTCTTCTCTCATTCCGGCATTGCTCTTTGCACAGCCAAGTACAATAACCTAATGAGTTCTGCAGAATCCTGTCTCATGCTAGCAGGAACAGAATCAAAATATTTGCAGAGAAGAGGTGAAATACGATAATGATGACTGGCCTAAGCAGATGGGGCTGGACTCATGTCTGGTGTCATGAAGACAATCCAATTTAGAATTACACCAGGATAATTCAGGTGCACACAGCTCCCAAAAATTTCCTTTAATGGAATGTTATTTAAGAAAAGTAGATTTACAGGAGATGCCTGTTAGAGCTAAGGAGAAGATGATATAGTTTAGCAGAGAAACATTAAGTGCACAGACTGATGGCATGTAACAACTGCACGTTACAGTTTTCTCAGTTTTGTCATATTAAAGCCATCTATAATTACAACAGTTCTCTGCCCAGGGAACTTCTGATAAGAGTCTGTCAGAGCTGCTGAGAAGTGGGAGGAGCCTAAAGCAAATGGACCCAGGGCCTGAAACAGCTCTTAGGGACCCTCCTCTCCCTAACTCTTATTTGGTGAGTGAATGGCAGGCAATGAATGGCCAGAAGAAGTCTCAGGGGCTGAATCCAGCCAGAAGGAGTATTCATGAACGGCAGTTTTAGACAAGGGCTTGCATATCATTCCTTCAAAGACCAATGGAAGGAAAAGAACATCTTAGGTGAGGAGAAGAGATTCTTTTAAGTGGGGAGGTGACAACTGCCTAATCCTGTCAACAGAAAATTGTCAATAGATGTTCTGTGGAAGGATCTAGTAAGGACTGTGGTTCACTCTGTCCTTCCTGCAAGTGCAGTTTGTGTCAACAGGTACCTGCATTTTGCTTTTCCCTTAAAGAATTATGGAAGAGAGTTCAGAAAAAAAGCCATTATATCTGCCTTCCTGTGAAGAGCTGGAAGCAGAATTAATAGTGTCCAACAGATCATGGCTTTTAAGAAGAGGAGGGATGGTGCTGCCTGTCTATAGTGTAGGAAGGTAGTGTAAATCACTGAACACACAGAAATGTCAGTAGTAGGTGGCCTGAGTTCTAGGGATTGCTTGGCTTTTGTGGACTCCAATCTATCCATACCACCTTGCAAAATTCACTGACTGATATTCGGGTACAGCATTCACCCAAATAGCGGCTCAGGCAGAAATAAGTCTATGTAAGTCCTACCCAGAAAGTCAAAAATCACTTAAGAGAAAGAGATTTTGGATTCTAAGACATTAGGAAATTCCCAAAAATGTTATGCCAAGCCTAGTGGCATCCATCTTCAATGCCACTGATCTTTGCATCCAAAATGCCTCTGACCTATCAGTTTTGTAACAAGAATGCTGCAGTTTTGCTGCTGAAAAACTGAATTTTCACCACTGTATGCAGAATCCAGTAAAAATGGATGTCTTCCATGTCTTCTTACTATCTGAATTTTCAGTAGTCTATATTTTGAGATTATTATAATCCCCATGGGGAAAATTATGAAAACTGTCAGCCTGGGATATTTTTGAATGAGACAAACATCTTTCTTTGTCTCTAGATTGGAGCATTTAACAGACAGTGGCCTTGTGGGATATGAGTTCTTGAGCATTAGAGTGATTGCAACTGACAGTTTAAAAATTACAGATGAGAAGAGCTTAGATCCTTTATTTGCCACTGAGACTCAGTGCTAGCTGGCTGGCTAACCCTGAAACCCTCAGATTTCTTTGAAGATTCCTGTTTTGCCCCTGGCGACTGTGTGCCACCCATAAATAGAGGTTTTCCTTTCGGGAACCTTTGTTACTGGAGCCTAAAGCTGCAGATGATCCCCGACAACAGCATTTTTTTTTAGAAAGGTGCTATATTTCAGTGGGGTTGCCTCTGCAGGGGGGCTGGAATGGTGACTTCTGGCCATGCTCTAAAACCTGCCTGAGGCTGAAGATCTCACCAGAGCACACAGGTTTTGAAGCTGGACTCTGAAGGAGGGAAGTATCAGTGATTAAATTATTTATTAATATTAAATTTAAAATAGTAGTACCAAAAATGATAACAAAGATGTTACTGAGACATAGCCTTTTATCACATGGATGCCATCTGTAACGGCAGTCTCAGCATCCTCAAAGAGAGCAGAGTGCAGGATATGGGGAGTTTTCCCTCAAATCCACACAACTGGTATTGTAGCTGAGGAGTATCAAGAAAAAGAAAAAGGAAATATTATCAGCAGAGAAAGAAAATACACAGAAAATATCCTTTGTCTTGTCTTTCCCCCTGTCTTTTCAGTCTTTTTGTCTACTTCTGTCTTTAGGTTACAGGGTGAAAGACAAAATCACTTAGTTGTAAAAATAAAGTGGGTAATATTTTAATTTCATCCTACCATCTTGCGTGGTAGGCAAGATGTGCAGATAAAGAAAAACCCACATGCAGGGTGTGCTGAGCTCCTCATACTGGGAATGCGGGACTGGGATTGAAGGGGTAGGGATACAGCGCCAGTCCTTTGGCATCTCCAGAGCTGGGGTCCCCAGAGCAGGAGAAGAGGGCCAACAACTCACAGCTGCTGTAAGAAGAGGCCAATTCAGCTTCCACCAGAAGTGAAAAGGCGGGTGGATACATTCTGCTGCGCTGCCAGAGAGATGGGCTCTTGGGGGTTGGCAGGGCATGGAAAATTTGGGACAGGAAAGGCACTGGGGCTGCATGTTCAAGAATCAAAATTCTAAGAAAGAAAAGCAACATTTGTAAAGTCAAGCAGAAACTGTCTAGTTACAGGAATAGTTGAGAGACAGACAAAAAACAGGATATGGCTGGTAGAATAAACAGTCGAGGAGTCCAGAGGCGTTTCCATGAGTCACTGCTGGGCTATACACCGTAACCAGACGGCACAGAGAAGTGATTCAGGGGGATGCAAGGGAAGGGGATGCAGAAGGAATAAAAACGAGAATAAAAGCCTGGAAGACTGAGGAGACAGGGAAATGGATGAGATGGAATGATGTCATGGAGAGATACCTTTCTTGGCCAGACATGTGGAAAATTGAGGTGCACAGATTATAGTTCTATTTCTGACCCGCTTCCAGCAACTGCTTGTTTGCAGCCCCGGGGGTTAAGGTGACAGCTGTACCTTAATACCACAGGAAACCTTATTTCACAGTAAGTCTGACTGGTCTGGCACGGGATTGTGTTTGGTAGTGATGAAGGTCTGAAGAGGCTGTTTAAATCTAGTACACATTTGAAAATAACCAAAGTGGAAAAGGAAGAATTTTTTTTTTTTTTTTTCAGATTTATAGTACTGAAAAGGAAAGATAATTTTTTTCCAAGAATCATTGCTAGATGTTGGTGGAAGTGAACAAAATCAGGTGGGCGAGTTGGAAATCAAAGCGTATTCTAAAACGAAGGACTTGTTTTTGACCTCACCAGGAGCAAAAGCTGGAATGAACCTGAGCCTACTGTTACCATGCGCTGCCTGAAATGAAATAAGCAGTTTTCTGACCGAATGGCTATCCCCATGGTAATAGGAGAGGATCTTGCACATTAACGACTGAAAGCACTGAATAGGTGAGGAAGAAGCACAGTAGATCCTGACCCAGCCCCTGGTACAGGCTGTGTCCTTAGAGCCCAGCTGTGAAGGATACACACGGGAGGAACAGTCCCGCTGTGACCAGGGCTTATCAGTAACACGAGAGAGCACTACAGCACAAGTCAGGCAAGGACAAAAAGAACCCTTGTTAATTTTATAAGCCCTGGGATTATTGTGTCTGGAGCATTAAAGGTGCGTTATTTAATGGGTGTCTAAAACTTCTATTAACTCCTCTTCAGCTGCTTTTATTTTCTATTCCATGGCTCAAATACAGCTCTGAAGAGTTACCAGGATAAACTTTAAAGCCAACAGAAGCTGTGCCTATTTATTCCAGGGTTGGAAGGAGCTCTCTAGCTCCAGCTCTAAACTGAATAACCCTTGTAAACCTGCAGCAGAACTCTATATGAATTACTGATTTATTTATTTTTTCAGTTCTGCTGTAAAACAGGAAATGAGAAATAAAAACGTTGTTGGCACCAACCAAATTCTAAGTTCTTATTTTGGCAAGAACAACAAAAAAAAAAGTTTTTCTGACATAGAATGTTCCTATTTGGCACAAACAAAACCATTAAGGTATTTGAAAGAAAAGCCAAACAAATAAAGCATCTGCTACATAAAATATGATGTGGCAATTTCATGCCTTTTCTCCATAGGTCCAGGGATCAGATTTCTCACCCAAGCTACAACCAGCTGAATTCTCTCCTCTCCTGTGTACCCCATACCCTCGCAGAGCACCCCACCTCCAGCCTGGCAGGACAGCTCGAGCCTGAGCTTTCTCTTTAATCCCTCTTGATATCCCTACACTCCCATCAGAAAAAGGATATATGTATTCTTTATCTCACAGGGTGTGAGTGAGGACAACTTGTCTGCTTGGTTTCCCCAGGAAGGTAAGAGGGTGGGTTTTAGTTCCCCCAAGCAGAAAATGGAAGTTAATTTCCATCTCTAGTATCCTGCCTATTTTTGAAAAATCCTCAGAAGCTCTAGTTCTTGACCCTTGGTGTGACTGGGGAACATTATTCCTTTTTCTTATATTCTGATTTTGTATGTCTGATTCTTAAAGCAAACCAACCATCCCACCTAAAACCTTCCAATACACCTGGAGTGAATTTGTTATTTCAACTCAGGAGGATTGAAATCATAGTTTTACCAATTATCATTCACTAGAAAAAAATCTACCCAATTCATAAAGTGTCCCCAGATGATCTTTACAAATCTTTGCAAGCTCATATTCAGTGGGAAATACCCTGGTCTTAACCCCTCCTTTACCCCCCAAATTCTCTTGCACAATAAATAAAAAGGAGAGGGAAGATGATGGGTTTTCTTATCCCATAAGCAAAAGTATCCTCTGGAGTAATTTATTTTCCCTGATCCTTTTAACCCTTTCTCTGCTAGTGAAGCCAGAGTATTGCTGCCCTGCCATGGGGCCAGGGGGGGTTGTGATGTGTCATGTTTTAAGATCACTAGACTATCCTAAATTTACATACATGTATAAAAACCAAAAAGCTGAAGCAATAATTGCCGTGGTCCTAATTTCCTCCACAGTTATTTGCACATTCAGATTTAAAGGCTAGAAATAGAATAATCAATTTTGGTAGCTCTATATGGCATCTTTGGAAACCTTAGTGAAAAGAGCCATTCCCCAACAGTCCCTGGGGATCCCTTGCAGGGATCAGTGTGAACCTTTGTTTCAAGCTGCCACACAGGGTCTGAGACAAGAACTCAGGACTCAGAGTGATGGATTTACTTCAGCTCTCCGTTGGCGTGTGAAGGTTTTGCACTGAAAGCTGTTTGGCTACAGGAGAAGGCACAAAGAGCTGCCTTTGCAGGCGTCCGGGGGAGTCCTGGGAGTGCGCAGTCCCCAGGAAACCTGCTCCTCACGGGGTAAACACCTCTCTTTCCATGTAATCTGAACATGTCTCATGGCAATGGAGGTTCCTACTCTCTCTTCCTGCCTGACTGGCTTCTTGGTGACTTTGGCATAGGTCCTAGAAGGCTGCTTGTAGGAGCTCCTCAAGGTTTTCCTTAATTAATTTTAGGAAACTTGCCTCCTCAACTTTATTTTAGTTTCCTCATGTATATGCATATGGCGTGTGCTACGGTGGAGACTCTAATTACCTGAACAAATGTTACTTTCTTCTCAAGGCTTCATCCTCATGCCAAGAGGATGGATGGCATCTTACTTAAAGGGTAGCAACTTATTAATTTTTTATTCTGCATTGTTCAGCATGTGGTCTTATTCCTTGTTTACAACACACTCTTAAAATTAACCCCCTGAGGAGGTTTTTCTCATTATCATTAATTCCCTCACAGGTTTCTAATAGTATTGACTGTGGGACTTGTGTGGGAATTAGAATTTGCATTACATAAAATTACATAGAATAGTCTTGTATTTTTAATTTTTGATTTAGAAAACAAAGAAAAATGCTCCTGCAAAACATTTTTAAATTAGAAATTGACCCCTTTATGTGGAATAGCTCAGACTGCAAAAAAGCTGTAATTGTTAAGTTACATGATTTGTTTTCACAATTTCATAATTTCAAACCCCAGGTGGCCTGAAGGCCTACTTTGCAAATAGGACATAGAAGCATAGAATAAGAAAGTTTTAGGGCAACGATATAATTTGTATGTTTTAACTCAAACACCTGAGAATGTGGTTAAGCAGAGAACTGAGAGAATTTTATGGAGTCCTGAGCCCTTGTGCTCTGGCAAATAAGGGGGTGGACACCTGTGAACCTTGAGGAGATGATGATGCTCTCAAAAGATAATGGCAGGGACCTGAGCGTCCTCTGTCAGTCTGTGAGGTTCTGCTCAGGGACGAGCATCTTGAGTTAATTACATTTCCAGCTGTTTTGGAGGACAGATCGCAGCTCATACATCTGCTGGGAAGGAGGACTGCCAAAGACTGAAGCTCTGCTTACAAGTCCGGTGCAAAACTAGGACTACGTGAAGGTTTTCTGATTTGGCTGGTCTGCTCCCAGAGACAGCAGTTTTTGGCAGAGAGCAGGCAGAGGGGCCGGCGTCTCTGCCCCAAACAGCATCTGGACCGTTTGCAGCGGTGGTGACGTGTGTCCCCAGCTCCCCCTCACCAGTCACAGAACTCCAGACCACTTGAGGCTGGATGGCACCTCTGGAGATCTCTGATTCTTGGACTTTTTTCTCTCTCAATCTGACATTTCAATAACCTCTCTACAGAAAACAAAATGGTTGGAGCTTGCTTTCGCTGCAGCTCTTTCTGTCTGCTTCCCATTAAAACATTCTCAGAAACCTTTCGCTTGTGATCATTTGTGTCCTCATGGATTTTGTGGAGTTTTCTCCATCTATTCCAAACTGTTAAGTCCTGGACACTTATCACTACTCAGGACCCGTGTGGAGTTATGCTCAGACCAAAAGTAAGGTGTATATAGAGTCCACAGCCCCTCCTGTGTTCTCAGTAGACAGAGTGAGAAAATGCTATCATAAGGTCACGCTTCCCTTGCTATGTCTTTGCTACCCCAGCGACCCGCAACCTGGCAGAGGGAACTGTTTTTACCTGTCTCTGTAATGGTTCTCAATGGTCTTTTCACCCATGCACTTGTCAAAGCAAATTTGAGCCAATTTATCCAGATGGATACCCTGACACCCCGCAGCAACCATGCCACACTCGTGTGCTGGACTACAGCGCTTTGCTTTAAAGGTGCTGCTTTCTTTGTTCCTGTGTTGGGACGAGTGAATAATCACTCCCTCTTCATGTTCTCCATGGTGCTAATGAGTTCACACACTCTTAAAATACTCACCTAAGGAATCTTTTGCCGTGCTAAAGAATGCTAATCTGCCTCCTGAGGCAGCAGTTGTTTCAAGCTCCTGCTCATCCTTGCCACCTTCCTCTGGCATTCTATTAGATGCGTCCATGGGCTGGGAGGACAGGACCGTATGCAAGGCTCCACATGTGGACACACAGTAGCATCATACTTTTTCTTTTCTCTTTTCTTTTCTTTGATTCTTTCCCTTTTCTAATAATTTATCATGTTTTAAGTACTGAGCAGACACCTTTCTGGAACTCTGCACAATGCTTCCACGATCTGGTTCCTGAGACATAACAACAGCTTTAGAGCCTTTCAGTGAGGATGCCTCGTTAGAGTTGTTTTTCTCCATGTGTTTTACATTCATCCCCATTAAATCTCACCTGCGATTTACAGTTTTGCTGGAGCCATGGCAGTCCCACAGCAATGTCCCATTTTGTTGGCAGTGGTATGTTCACTCTTCCAGCCTCTGCTGAGATTTGGCTCAGCCATTGCCTGCCCAGAGCAGGTGACTATGCTCCACAGCAGGTGACTTGTGCCCATTCTTTGAGTGGTGAATTGAGGTGCTGTGTCTTTTCCTTTATCATATCCACCCATCCTGGGTAACCATCTCATCAAAAGATAGAGTTTGTTCTTGCTACCCCAATGCTATTGCAATGTCATTTGAAGGAATTTCACTCCAATCCATATGAAATTTTCTATTGGGTTTTTTCTCGCATGTTTCCAAAAATTTCCCTGCATCTTATTAGTGTACAGCAGTGAAGGTATCTTGCTTAGTTTTTCACAGCAAGAAAAAAAGTCCTGTATTTCCTGTATTAAATGCAGATGCACGTCCAACTCAGTATCTTTTTAGGTAGATACTGTATTTTTGTCACTAACTTATTCCAGCTAAGGCAAGAGGTCATTTGAGCAAGTGAATTATATTTTTGAATTCAAATTTCAGTGCAAACTCATACCTACTAAAAAACCATGCTGTATTCAGGCCAGGAATACTATATTCCACAAAAATAAATGTATATGATTATTTGTTTAAGTCTGGTTACTATCCAGGGTTGTAATCACAAGGAAGGCAGAACAGCTACAAAAAAAGTGCCTCATCATAAACAAATATATATAATGTAAAAAAATCTCTACCTTGATGTGTCTCCTTGATGGACCAAGTTTTCCTATGCCACAAGCAGAGGCTCTTTAAGATGACTTGCTATATGGATCTCCTTTCTACTTTGGTAAGCCAAACAGCCTTAATGAAAGCAATTGTTCCTTTTAGCTCAACATTATAGTCTTGTCCTACTCTTAGGTTTTTGAATCTGTAAATCATATTTTTTTCCTATTTTTTAAAGAATTTTTTTTTTCTATAATAGCTTGGCAATCATTATCTTGGTGCTTTCAAATAAAATCTCAACAGTGCTGAAAGCTTCCCCTTACAATGGGCTCCAGGAATACACTGTACTGGTTCTTCAGGGCTGGTTTTGTAGGATCTTGTTCCTAACAATAGTGCCAGGAATAATAGTCTTCATTTTCACCTGAAACCAGACTATGTTTTTAATCAGATTCACAGTACATAACATACCTCTTGACTTGGCTCCATTGCACTGTCAAAATGCTCTGAGTGCATCTGCAACCACTAATTCTTTCCCCACTTGGTGTTCAATTTGCAAATCATACATTTGCAGCTGAAAAACCAGGCTCTATTCTTAGCGGCAGCAGCAGGGTTTGCCAGGCCCCCTTTGGCACTGTCAACAAGTGGTTTATGGTCACTGTCAGCTAATAGGGGCCTCCCATAAATAAAAACATGAAACATTTTTCACCCATGGACTGAAACCAAAGCCACATTCTTTATTTGAGTTTATTGAAAGCTTGGGTTTTGTTCATTCCTACGATGATTATTCTATTGGGGTTTTTAGGTTCTGACCACACCATTGTAAAGGATTGTGCAATGCTTTTCCTAAAGCCATCACTGAACAAACTTGTTTTGCATTTATCATCATAGCAACTCAGGGCTAGAATTTCATCGACCGCTTTCATCTCTTCCTTTATTTTAAAGGCCAGAATGAGCGTTTTGTCTTTATTGGGATTCCAATTTGCTACAGCCTCCTGGTTCATTAAGCACAGAAAAAAAATCACTTATATTTAGCATTGCTCTAAATATTCTTCTCCTTTCTAAGTAAATAGAAAATAATCCATTTTTGTGTGACTACTTTGCTTCTTGGAGTTGACATCTAAGTGAAGGGCTCTTTTTCTGCACCAAATTGCACGTGCCTGGACATATGTTGCTTCCCCCGGTTGCTGTACAGTTCTGAGGCAAAGAGCCACTTCCCTTCTTGCCCCAGACTGAGAGGCTTTGTGAGATTGCTGGGATTTTTTCAAGTGTGATACATAGAACATAGCTGTGAACTTCTTTTTCCTCCGACTATAACCTTGGAAGGTGTTTGACAGAGCTGGTTCCCCTGTCACCTCCAGCAAATGCATCTGCTGGATAAAACTGAGGGTTTGGGCACATTTATACCAGGCTCTTGTCCCTCAGCACTTAGCACAGGGAGTGTGTTTTCCATACTCTGTGAAACGCAAACACCTCACACGGGAAAAACCTGGAAAAAGTAAGTGTAGCTCCCCCGGCTCTACGCAGTGGATTATGGCAGTCTGTTTTCTTCTATCCAGTAGGCTGCTGCTGCTGATGATGATGATGGTTTTTTCCCTCGGAGCAAACTTGTTTGCTTTTGGCAGCGCTTTGGCTCCTGCTCCCCTGGCTGTGTCATGAGTGATGTGTCCCATTAGCTCTGGGGCTGATGGTCCTTTTGTCATCGGCTGCGTCATCGTCCTGTGAGGCTTGTCTAAGCCAGCAATTTGGGGCCATTTGCTGTTCTTCCTGTGCGCACACGCTACAGAAGTTTCGTATCTTTCCCCATATGCTCGTTATCAGCAGTGCTGTTTGGCAAAGGACACGGAGCTTCTTGTGCTCTTCCCTTGTGGAATTTTATTTTGAGATCTCCTATACTTTTCTGTCCTGGGTCACTCCTTTTGTGTGGGCTTAGGTCCATTCCTACTGCATATCATTCAGGGCAGGCAGGCTCCTTTCCTCCATAAAATCTAATGGCTTTGTCCAAATATTCATTTTGGGAACTCCCTAAAGGTCTTGAGGTGTTTTGTTTTGCCTCTAAATCCAAATTTATCATTTAATATGTGGACTTACCTTCCAAACCGCAGCCTTCAGCTGACAGCCTTTGTTCAATCTTTTTTAATTTCTTTTTATGTCTTATGCTTAAATCTGTTTCTCCTCAGTTTCACCTTCATGTGGAGACAGGGACAAGACAGCAACGGACAAAGTCAAGACAAAATTATGCAAAACCAATAGCTACCCTGTTGTTTGTGTAACCCACCGTGTGGAATGAGCTGCACTGCACTGCACTGCCCTGACTGTAAAACGTTTCAGCTTTCCTGATTTTTTCAGTTACTATTGCTCAAACTTTCCTAAAATTATCACTTGCAGCAAGTTCAAAACATGAGTAATTTCAGCCCCCAGACTCTGACATCTATGAAGAAACACATGTATAAAGAAAGGGCTGTTTTTCAGTAGAAATTGGTCTAGTCTCTTAGCAGTTTAAGCATTCTTAAGGAATCTACTGCCTCTTTGTACTGTCCCTTAAAAATAGTATTTCAAGTTACTGCAAAGGCAGGGAGGCGAGGGGCTCCCGAGGGCAGGTACTCAGTGCCTGTGGTGGGGCTGACACCCCAGCCACCCCAGCTGACACCACTTGCCAATCATCTGGCACTTTGCATTCACACAAAACCACTCCTCCAAGCAGGGTCTGGTTTTTTTCCTCTAAGGATGGAATCCAGGACCTGCAATCACAAATCGGTTTACAAATGGGTCTAATATTTAGAGCCTCAAACTCACCGTTCAGCTGCTGTCACATCCTAGATGAGAGTCCACAGGTTCCTGGAAGCCCTGGGTCCCAAAATGCTGACCAGCTCATGCCATGTTCTCAAACCCACCCCACCAGGGGCATTGCAGGTGGGCGAGTTTCCTGGGCAGTGCTTGACTCGCCCACAACAAAATGCAGCAGGAAAGAGGATGCAGAGCCCTTATCTGCCACCCCCTCACGTGTTCAGCTCTCTTGTGATTACCCTGATATTGAACACCTGCAAGAAAATCCCACTTGCCCCTGGGGCCACCACAACTGACTGCAGCAGGCAGGGTGGGGGTATCCATATTTCCTCTCAGCCTTGTTCCACTGGCCTGGAAGAAACCAATATGCAGTAGTTCAGAGAGAGAATGAGGATGAAATCCCTGTTCCTGATGAATCCCACCAGAAAAAGAGACACAAGGCTGCCATGTGTGATGAAAATTAAGCGTACAGAAGTAAAACTACAGCGGTGTTCAGGCTGTCCCCAGGTAGGGACATACACTGATCACTAGTCTATAAGATAGTTTTCAGTGTCCCGCTGAAAGTAGGAACTTACCCGTGATGCCTTGGTACCTGGATTCAGACATAAGGCTGTTCTCTCTTAGTAATTATGAAAAGTCCCTTCTTTTTTTTTTTTCTTCCTTTTTGACAATGACTAAAGCTGTGTACAGAAATGGAAATTTACCTCAAATGATGGGAAGCTAAAAATTAACCAGAGCATGATTTAAAATAAGTGAGATATCTTGTATGGGTCTATGATATTTTTAAACTACCCTTTTCATGTATAATTTTGAGTCCTGTAGCTTACCAAGAATTCCTGTTCCCAGAATTTAAATCCATTTTTCTTTGTTTACACTTGAAAATATTCTACATTCCCCAAGTACAGAAAACTACTTTGACTATAAAGCCTTGCAGTTACAGTTTTTTCTTTTCTGTCACTTCTAGCAGTTAGAGAGTCTTATTTATGACTTTAATATAAATTTCTTCCATAGTGTATTTGTCATCGTGGTCTTGTCGAAACTTTTGTTTTAAGTAGTAAAGGTTCTTTAGCCGCAAAGGCATTATTCTGTATCAGAATTCTGTCTTTTCTCACCCCTAAAAATGAAACTTCAGGCTTTGTTGATCCTGTGTATCAGTTCTCTCTGTCTCTGCAATTCTTTTCAGGAACTGCGATGCCTCTTAGATTTTATGCATGTGCTTTATTTTAACCTTGTGATGAACTCGGAGACCACGGTTTGTCTGGGAGACTGGTGGGATGGACAAGAAGGGATTTGTGCCCCTCATTTATCGGACTTTTTGGGCTGGAGACTGAGAATGGTACATAAATATAAACAACTAATGCAATTTGAGATAGCAAATGGCTCAGATGTCCTAGGGCATTTTGAGTCCATGGTGCTTGAAATGGCACTAAATGTCCATGTCCAGGTGACCGATTCCCACCCTGAGGAGGTGGATTGACAGGCCGGAGGGCAGGCGGCTAAATCGGGGTGTTTGCAGTGTGGTCAGTGGGGCTCAGCTCAAACGGGCCGTTGCAGACACACTCCCTGCACCCCATCTCACTCCTTTATTTTTGACTTTCCTAAGGAGTACACCACGCAGCTCCTGAGACAAGAAACCGCTCCTCAGACGGGGGTGAGCTGAAAGCACTGCACAACTGCCCTCTTTTCAAACAAAATGGATTTTCACAGGCAGGCATGTGCTGGGTGGCAGGTGGGCTGTAGAATCGGCCACAGACACACCAAAGCTTTGCACCCGCAGCCCATCATGCAAAGTTCCACAGCAGAGCATGGCCCTTGCAGGCTCCACATCCTTCTTGCGGCCACCGCAATCCCTGTGCTGCTCTGGCTGCTCAGCAGCAGCTCCATGCCCAGGGAGCAGAGGCAGGGAAGCCTCTGGGACAGCAGGGGCCTCACAGCAGAGGTTAAAAGCCGCTAAAGATGCTGCTGCAGGTGCTCAATAGACTGTGCAGTGTGGGGTGGATGCAGCCATGCCCTTGGCGTGATTATGGGGTTCATGTGGGGCTGCCAAGAGCCAAGCACAAGAAATGTGCCAGATGCAGGAGGTGGAATCATAGAATCACAGAATGGTTTGGGCTGGGAGGGACCTTAAAGATCATCCAGTGCCACCCCCTGCCCTGGGCAGGGACACCTCCCACCACACCAGGTTGCTCCAAGCCCTCTCCAGCCTGGCCTTGAACCCCTCCAGGGATGGGGCAGCCACAGCTTCTCTGGGCAACATGGACCAGGCTCTCACCACCCTCACACCAAAGAAGTTCTTCCCCAGATCTCATCTTAATCTCCTCTCTTTCAGTGTCAAACCCTTTCCCTTCCTCCTAGGGCTCCCCTCCCTGACCAAGAGTCCTTCCCCATCTCTCCTGGAGCCCATTGAGAGACTGGAAGGGGCTCTAAGATATATCCGGAGCCTTCTCTTCTCCAGGCTGAACCCCCCCAACTCTGTCAGCCTGTCCTCACAGCAGAGGGGCTCCAGCCCTAAATATTGTGGGGAAATATTGTGAGGAGTGCACAGACCACCACAGGCATGTTTTGCTCTTCAGGATGCTGAGCAAGAGCAGGGCGAGGACTAACCAACATGAAGAGATGGACTCAAGGGCATGAGTTTGATCTGCAACATGCATCTGTGACAGCACATCCTCAAGTCACCCTTTGAGTGCACAGGTAGAACATGAAGCATCCATTCTTCCTTCATAAAGCTGAAACCTCTCTAAATCCTGAGTGAAAAAAATCAGACTCTCTGCACAAATGTTCTTTCAATTTAGTTTTGTGACCAAAACCACTCTCCTGCTATAACAGGATATCAAATCATGCTAGGTAGTGCAGTGAGGCTGTAAGACTGAGATACCTAGCCCTGCCAAGATACCTATGCTTACTGCTCAAAACATATCAAAGATTAAAATTTCAAATAACACTGTTCACTGCAACTTGCATTTTGGCACCATTTAGGAGAATTGGTAGAGGATGGGAGGGCTCAGTGAAGCTCACACAAATCTTTAATGTAAGGCATCTCTTCTATACCTAAATAATTATTACAGTTTTGGCATCACATCTGGACTTTTCTGTTACGCGTTCTCTTGTGAAATGGGCAATAGTTAGGTCAGAACCACTTAGGGGCCCTAAATACTCCACAAGCCAAAGCCTTTATCTGGCTAGAGGTAGTTCAGATATGCCTTTTATATGTGATATGATATCAGTATTACTAAGACAATGAAGAAAATGTCTCAACAACATATTTTCATTCCCAAAAACCAGTAAGATTTCTCCTATTTCCATAGCAAATGCCTTAAGGAAAGTGAGCAGGCTAAATAATTTTTAACAGCTTCATTTTTTTCCAGGGGAGTCTTGAAAACTTTTAAAAATCACCCACATCTATTCAATATGCAACACACTACATGAATGTCAAGTTATCACCACATTAGCAATGGAAAGATGTTTTTCAGAAGAAATTTATGCAGCAGAACAAGCTCTGAAAAGCATCTGCCTTGTCTTTTTTGCATTGTGGATTTATTTTCTGGGAAGGTGTGAATGGCCTCCTGGCACCAAATCCCAGCTCACACAATTATCTGCCAAGAGTCAGCCCTTGGTGGTTTTTTCCCTTAAAGCACCAGGAGTGAGACTCACTTCACAGAGGGAAGGCAGGGAATTGCAGGAGAGAGGTGAGACCTGTTGGTGCCGGGCATGTGAAATGTAGGTGCTGCTGAAGAGTTTGGAGAAGCCAAAGTCCCTTCCCTGTGGCCAATGACACATGGCCACCAGCATCCCCTGCCAGGCCTGAACTGGTGTTGGAGAAGTCAAGAGGTTCTGATCACGCAACCTGAAGCATGAGGACAATGATTTATCTCACATCTTTATAAAAAATCATATTGATACATGACTGTGTTGTGATCTTTATGCAATTTGGGGTTTTTTTTTTTGAGGTGATAATATTTGGAGGTAGATGGAAGAAGCCCAGGGTGACGTGGGTATAGAGTAAGGCAGGAGAAAGGAGAGTTCCAGTCAAAGACGAAAGAGAAATATTGACATTCTACTGAAGAACTTCCAAAGTAGGTTTCTCCCTGAAATGATAAGAGCAAAATCACACAGCTTTTAGACTCTTTTTTAATAAAGAGTTGGCACTATTACTGGTGGGACAAATCAAGTCCTTAAATGACTGATGTTTGATGAAATTTATTTCCATTGTGAGACCAGCTGTATGTCAGCTCCTGTCTGTACTCCCCAGGGTACCAAATGTTGTTTTTCAGAGTAATTTTCAGAGCTATTGCAGACAGTACACACTGCCTGTGTGTACGGGGATGAGGGGAAGCCACAAAGCGCAGAATTAAATAGAAATTCTGATTGTTTATTGTACCTGTGGATCTAGACTCAACACAAGTGCTACGTGATGAGCAATAACCCAACATTTACTTTCTGAAGTGGCTGCAGAAATAAATATCACAACCCTATTCCTCATCCTAGGAGGGACATTACCTACTTTGGGTTGTTTAGTGGCAGCAAAATTTCAAAACACTGAGATTTCCCTTTCTAACTGTTAGGGTGAAACTGCCAGCCAGGTCATCTGCAATTCCACCCTATGGAAAGAACTGTAGTGTCACCTCAGTCAGGAAAAATACTCCAAATGCTCTAAATTTAATACATTGCTAAGTGACAGACTTTCTCCTGGGAGAAGAAACATGTACATCAGGTTCTATCAATTTAATTTGTGGTGAGCTTCTTAGTGGAAAACAAGGGAGTAATTGTGGTGAACCATCTTTGGCTATAGGTGTTTGGGTTTTTTTACCCATCAGCAGAATATTTTGGTGAAAACACTTGAATACAAATCTTTGAAGACTATGATCTCCTCTTTATGGCTTCCAAAAGATTTGTCATATCATTCTCCCTCTTTTTTCAGCAGCACTCAATTACATTTTAAAAGGCCTCTCTTTTTGAGTTAGACTCAAATCATTCCCATCAAAAAATTATTTTAAAAATAATTTGAAATCTGATAACTTGTGCTCAAGCAGAGAAGAGGGGAAGGCTCTGTTGCCCCTACACAGAGAGATTCTGTAGGTCACATAGGGGTAACAGGACACTGGAAAGAACCCACAGGTGGAATGTCCTGAGCTAAATCTTTTTCCTTCAGTGCAGGCATTGCTGGTTTATTTTGAAACCATTTAGATCATGTTATTACCTTACATAGAAAAGCAGTAAAAATATAATTTGTATAAGCAAAACCTCATAAAGTATTCCCAGCACTTGCTTTTCCAAATGCCTTCCAAGCGCTGGGCGGGTGAAGCCAGAAAGGGGGGTCTGTCACCTGTATCGGCTGCACCCAGTGAATGCTGCAAGGTCATTCCTCCCCCACGCAGCTCATCCTGCCCCACGGCCCTGGGTCCCACCACGCTCCCACGGCTCCCGATGCGGGCACCTCGGCAGGAGATGGCATTTTTGCACCATGAGCACTGGAGGGAACCTCTGGTGACCACCAGCCAGCATTTCTTTGGAGAAGGGAGACATCCCACCCATAATCAGTAAATAAATAAAATGTGTCAAGCTATCCCTTACAGCCATTCCCAGATTTCTGCTTCTAGTAAAATTTTAGTTCTCCTTCATCAGAAGTCACCTGGATATGATTCAGGTTCCAATATCTTAGCATGAAGTGTCTTCTTATATCTTAGCACCAAAATAGTGTACTTTTTTGTCAAGCTGGATGAAATCCCACCTCTCAAAATCGATAGATATTTTGGAGAAAGCATGAAAGAAGAGAGAATGGACAACTGGAATTCATTCTCCATCTAATAGAAATAGATGGAGAATGAAGAATTTCTATATTGAGGATTTCTTTATTCTAAAAATATGTAAACAGTCCATGAGGTAAGGGCTTACTCATCATAAACGAAGACTACCCCAGCCTAGTCATCAATTACTGGAGCTATACCTTCTTGACATAAAAAATATATAATTGTCACATCACAAACCAGCTGCAGCAAGTAGATGTTCACAGTCCAGGTAGCCAGGACCTGACACGAGCAAGTCCAGACGCTTGCACTGCCCCTGTCCCCACGAAAGCAGGGAGCGCATCCACGTCCCACGCTCCTGGGTCACCCGCCCGGGCTCCTCAGCACCAGATGCCTTTCCAGGGGTGGAAACAGGAGAAAAGGAGAGGAAGGGAGGAGGAGGATGGGCTTCTGTAAAAGCCTCTTCCTTCTTCTGTGCTTGGAAATCCAAGGTAGCTTCAGCTTCCAGCAGTCCCTGGCGGTGCAGGCAGGAGCCCTGCCGCAGCCTCTGGAGCTTCCGCAGGGTGGGCGCCAGCAAGTGTCAGAGTGTTTGGGGAAAGACAGGGATGTTTGGGAAGTAGAGGTGGTATCACAGTGGATAAACATGCATTCCGCTAATATTTAAATATTTTCAGAGTTCGGTAGTTGTTTAGTGTGGAAAAACCGTGGAGAACTGGTGCCAGATTTGGCATCAGCAGGCACTTGGGTGAGAATCGCTGACAGAGAGTTACACTCATCTCAAAAATAAACCAGGCACCCGACCAAAGAGAGCTTACCATCCCTGCTGCAGAAAAACCATCACTGAAGTATGAGAAAATATTGGAAATGAATATTTTATATGCAGGAAAACTAACGGGGGAGCCTAAGAACCAAATTCCAGTGCTGCCCTCATCTTAACTCCTTATGCCACATCTTGGATTCTAGCTTAGCTAGAGTTTTTATATTTTGGCCTCACTCAGAGCTGATCTCAAGGCATTTTTAATGGGCTACTTTTTTCTCGGTAATTTACTCGTGCTTGTATCTCACACCTGGGTGAGAGTGAACAATGTTTTTGATTCTATAGTCATGAAAGATCACTCATGATGTAGAAAAAACAATGTTGATATCTCTTCTGTGCCCTCTAAAACCTGCTCACTTAGTACTCATTAAAGCAGGAAAGACACTGGAATTGGCAAATAAAATGTCTTTCTTGCTTTTTTTTAACTTTCAATAGGTAACTAGTTTGGTTTCTTTCCAGAAGTGTTTGGTTTAGCATTGAACCCCTTGTTTGTGTGTGTCACTGTCTGGGCTGGACTAGGCTTCTGAAGAAATGATATTAAAATCTGCCTCTCCTTCCTATTAACGAGAGTTTCCAGAAGTTGGCTTTCGAGCACTGGCGTATTTTTTTCATTTTGTTTCTCATTGATAAGAAAATTAACATATGGAAAAAAGCCTACATAATAAGCCTAATCATTAAGATATGTTTTGATGCAGTGAGAGCCCTGTAATTACAGCAGCTCCATGTGCTGTTTCGTGTCAGCTCCATCAGGGCGATGTCAGGGACTCAATGAGATGCTTCACAGAACGGGAAAACAGACTTTTTTTTCCATTGTCTATTTTCATAGTTGGGCAAGTGGGTCCTATAAGTGTTCTTCATGTCCTTCATATTTCCAAATAAAATTTAAAAATCAGGTATGATAGCAGACCTAATAAGGCAAAGCAGATTACCTACTGAATATAGCACGAGGCCAAGTTGCCAATTAGTTGTGTTTCCAAATCACTGGATGAGAAGGTGGCTATTACCAGGGAGCTGCTTTTTGACTCTAACTGGAAAACAGTTTTCATGAAGGATAATTAGTCGCTGGAACAAATGCACTGAAGTCCTTCAATCATTAAAATACCCGTCCTTCAAAGGCAGCAACCTCTCACAGTCACACCAGACTCACTGCAATAAGCTAAATGTGTTACAAAAATAGATTGCAAAATTGCAGTAAAATCAATTGTGAGGAAAAAAAAGCAAAGCATAGTGAGGTATCTCATCTCAGCAGTAGAAAATTTCTCTTATGAAAAAAATGTCTTTAAAAATTCAGACTTGCATTTGCTTGCTGCCTACCAGAGCTGAAGAATGTCAAGAGGCTTCACCTTTTCCGCGTGAAAATAGTGACTGATGGGTAACATAAATGATTGTTTGAGAACTAAATTCTGCAGCAGATGCTGTAACACACTCTGGGCAGATAACCGAGTGCTGCTCTAGCTTATTATTACCTACCAGTCTCGATTTTTTTTTTTTATTTTAACAAAAAAACCCCCTTCTATTATTTTGATTATGGTTGATAATCAAACCACCATCAGAACGTGTTTTCATTAAAGTAGTGCAGCTCTCTCTAAACACTTTGTGAAACCTTGTCTTTTTCACTGAAATTTCATTTATGTGAGGAAAAACCAGGATGAAAGGCTGTGGCAATGTCAAAATAGCTCATTTTGACATCTTCAAATGAAAGTCTTATACTTTCCTTTTTGAATGGATTTTTACTTTGATTTTTGTGTTTCACACAGACATATGTGAGATGTGTAAGAAATCTAAATTGGAAAGAATTGATCCATCTGAAACTAGATATTTTTCATTTTGCAGAAGACTTTAATATTGAAGTTTTCTTGAACTGGGATAAAACTGTCTCTAGAAAAGTTCTGGAAGCTTTTTCATTCTCCACATATTCTAGCTTTGCTTTAAGCTATGGAACAGACACGTTACCAGAGCTACCAGTAAAATAAGTGTCTCTACCCTGATGTCTGCCCTGGAAGTGTGAACAAACAGGAAAGCTCTAAGAGAAGGAGCGCTCCAAGCACTTTTGGGGTGTTAAATTCAGAGACAAGCATTTATCTCGGATGGCTTCATTTTGCAAATTTTTGAAGAGTAGTGCTGAGACAGAGGAACCCCTTCCTCTGAGCATTTTCTTCAAACAACCCTCACCTGCCCTCCTATGATGGAGATGTCCTTCTGCCCGCCGGGAGGAGAATGGCCCGGGCAGCTCTGCCCAAAGGAAGTCCCTGTTGTGGGGAAGGAGCAGCTGCCAACGTGCTGAGCGTGTGGGCCCCCCCGGCAGGGTCTCCAGCAGTGACCCGAGGCTGTGAGAGGCCCCCGTGCCCCCCTGTCTCCAGAGAATAAGCAGAGACTCAGGACTTGCTGAACATCCCCAAAGGCTGAAGGTGGGACAAACCCAGGCTTGCTTGAAATTAGGAAGAATTCCTTTACTGAGAGAGTGGTCAGACCCTGGAACAGCCTGCCCAGGGAGGTGGTGGAGTCACCGTCCATGGAGGTACTTAAGAAACGTGTAGACATGGCTCTTCAGGGCATGCTCTAGTGCCCGAGATTGTTGAGGTT
>BJBW01004981.1:0-34283 GCA_004320125.1 Scolopax mira
AAAAACTTTTTCACGGTGAGGGTGACAGAGCCCTGGAACAGGCTGCCCAGGGAGGTTGTGGAGTCCCCTTCTCTGGAGATTTTCAAGACCCGACTGGATGCAGTCCTGAGAGGCATGCTCTGACATGCTCTGGGTGGTCCTACATTGGCAGGGGAGTTGGACTAGATGATCTCTATGGTCCCTTCCAACTCCAAAAATTTCAGTGATATTCAGTGATACCTAGGGGAAGAAAGTCATACAATCATTAAAAATCTACTGACTAAATGAATTGTATATTCTGATATATTTAGTGAATATTGTGACTATTTAGTAAATATTTTTGCCTCTGTATCCTTAGAAGCAAATGGAAGTTCTAAATATTCAGGCATATATTAAATTATAGTGTTCTTTGCACATGGTGTGTTCCCAGAACAGTTGTTATTAAACTAAATGAATACAATATTATTCTTCAAATATTTTTAAATGGATATAATATTTATGATAACATTGGGGGAAAAAAAAAAAAAACAACAAAAACTACCTGTGAGAAAGATTAAAATAAATAAATAAATGCTATTTATGGAGGTCCTTTTGGCCTTTATAGTGCATTCCTTCTTTTCCCATAATTTGAGGCCTACATTTGGAAATTTGAAAAATATAGAGTGTAAGATTTTATCTTCTTACATGCTCACAGATACCTGATAAATCTGACAATATTGTGCCCCTAGAATTAACTCTTATTAATTTATGTCACATGGTGCTGATGGGGACTAAAATAAGTATAGGAAGATGATGGTATTTGAATGTCTTGGAAAGTTCCCAGTTAAAAGGTTTTAATTATGTTCAAGTCTTTTTCTAAAATACTAGATTGAAGACATGAAGACAAATGTATGCTCTGCATAGCCCACACCATTTACATATCAAGAGATGTGGGAATGTAAAATCTGAGATTAAGGTAGTTTGTTTACAGGAGGCAATCAATTGTCTTGCATGACAAGTTTGTGAGTAGAATCTATAAGAGAAAGTACAAAATAGTATTAAACCCCAGTCAGTCCGTAGAAAGCCAAATAATCGTATACATATATTTGAGGGAGGAAACATTGCCGCATAGATTAAAAGGGTGTTTGCTTTTAGCTTGTAGAAAAAAAGTAATTTGAATCTCAAGTTTGCTGTGTTTTGTTTGGTTTTGATTTTTCACTTTTCATTTAGAGTAATACAGTAAGGAATAGAAGCATGTATTTTCAACTCCTCCGGCAAGCATTTTTCTTTAAGTCTTTTTCTCAGGAACTTTCTACAAAAAGTGCACATGAAAAAATCTCAAGATATTAAATTACATTTTTGAAAGTACGTGCTTTGCCAGTTTGTTGTTAGAACTTGTACTTCTGTGTGAAAATTTATCATCTCCTACAGATCATTATGGACAAATGTAAGCAAAAGTGGCTTTGAATTTCTTACCATGCTCCAAAAATGAGTTTAAAATGTGCTTTTGAATACAAATTCAAATAACTGGATGTCCTTGCCTAAATTCTTTATATTTACCTGTCTCTAAGAGCAACCATGCCATTTAAACTAGCATCTCAATATCTCTTCTCACAAATCTTTAGCAAATGGAGTTCCAGTTAGGACCCCATGGGTGGAAAAACTTGGATAGCATATCTCTGTACCTTGATTCCTATCCATAACAACATTTGTTGCTTTGCTTGTGTATAGGTCCTGCATGCAAAGTCACAACATAATTTTAAAGCTTAAAAATGGCCTGAGTCTTCCTGACATTTCTAACAGTCAACTGGTCTTTCTCTGGAAAGTTGAACAAGAAAAACTGGTGTTGGAGTTGGAGTTACAGCACTGCCATTAACCAGAGCTAGTCAACTACATGTACTGTAGAACCTTTCAGAAAAGATCCCTTTCCTACAATTCTGTCCTTTTGTCTTTTCATATACATATAAACATCTCATCAAGGATCTGTTCCTCTTTATCTGCATTTCAAGTATTTAAACCTTTTTCTCAACTCTACAATTCCAAATGAGAAAGCACTTCATCCCTTGATACTGTCCCCCTTTTCAACTCTTTCCTCTCATTTTGCCTCATTACTCTGACAGCTTAGAGACTTTTGATTGACTGGCTGTACGCTGGAGGCAATGGTAGAACTTCCACAAATAAAGCACCGTGCTTTTTATTGTCCAAGATTTCAAAAAAAAAGAAGATAAGAAAGTCTTTTAATCACTAAAAGAGTCAGGAATTTTTCAAGCTAAAAATTGTTTCCCAAACTGGAAATACCTTGTTCGTGTTTTTGTTTAAATTATGTTAAAACCATTCCTGTATTTAAAAATGCCCTCAATTTTGTGACAAAGTATGAGGTAATTTTGACAGAGACTGTCTTAGACAGCTAGAGATAAATTAGATGAACCTAACTTCACTCATCTGATTTTGGGCTGCCTAAGTTGGGAGTCTGTTCACCTTAAGCTCCCTTTATCATTAGTGCAAAAAGATATTAATTTCCAAAAAATGAGTCAGCTTGTGTAAGATATGAATCATTCTGTCAAGTTGTCTATAACTCTCCATAAGAGTAACTAGGCTTCTAATTTAACTGTCTCCATTAAGTAACTAAGAGAAGGTGGGATGAACTCAGATCATTCCTTTCAGAAATTTAACATCCTACTTTCTGCACATGTAGGCCTTGAGATTGAATTCTCACTCCTGTAACATACATATGTGCATATTTTTATAACACTTTATATATATATATTTCTTTTAATAGCCTCAAGAAAAATGGACAAAAATATTGCTACCGTTGTACTCATGCTACACCCAACAACAGCAATAAACAAGATAATCACATTTCAATGCAAAAATGTATGGAACTAGTGTGAATAAACAGAGATGATACAGGGTGGATTGAAAATCTGGGTATACAGGTCTGGAGGAGTCCTGTCTGACAAGTAAAATCACCTGCTTTTGTTAAAGAAAACTGCTTAGTAACAAGAGCTGCACTTATAAATTCTTCTAATAAATTATTGGTCAATACGCTGGAACTTACAGTTTTAGGCAACGGTTACAATATTCTGAGTCACTGGGGACTGAACTATACAGTACAAAACCAACCAGCTAGACTGGGAGCACAGTTTATAATCATGTCTCAGCCAAGTTCTCCTCAGGAATTTGACTTGTCTCAGAGAGCAGCTTCTCTGCTGAGCTGATGCTTCACATTTTTTTAGAGAAAGTAGGATTCTTATGGCTACTGATGCAATTAATTACAAGTATTTTTAAAAAGAAAAATCTCATTCTCATAAACATTTGCTTCAAGATACCAGCTCTTTGCAACAATATTCATCCTACTTTCATTAGGTATTGTATTTCACTATTTCAAGGCATTGGGTTTATTCCACTGCATCTGACAACTGAAAAGGGTAAAAAATGAATGACATTAGACTGAAAGAGGGAAAATTAAGACTAAATATAAGGAAGAAATTTTTTACAATGAGGGTGGTGAAACACTGCCACAGGATTCCCAGAGGGGTGGAAGATGCTTCATCCCTGGAAACATTTAAAATCACATTGGATAGGACTCTGACCACCCTGATCTGATTCAAGAAGTCCCTGCTCATTGCAGGGGAGTTTGGACTAGATGGTCCTTAAATGTCCCTTCCAAACCAAACTGTTCTATGATTCTAGGAAAATCCAAAGTATTGATAAACCTTTGATTGCTGCATTTTTGCAGTGTCTGTTAGGTTTTGTGTGTATAATCAGATATTTGTTTTGTTCTTGAGGTTCATATTTAATTCTAAATAGTAGATGTTTCTCATTAAAATTTATCCAGTGTGAATAATTTTCTATTTGCCAGAGGAAAACAAACTCAAAAAACCCTTTCTACCATTATTAATTTTCTTAACCTGTTCTTTCACTTCCAATATCTATAAATTTGTCATTCAACCTACATAAACTGCATGCTGTGCTCTGTCTTTACTCAGGACAAATTTTTCAGGATCAAATTTGTTACATTACACTTAGTGAAATTCTTTTTTTCTGTTTCTTCTGTTTTGGAAACAAAATAATTTTTTATCTTAATAGTAAAGAAACTATTTTCTGTCCCCCTCTCCCGCATTAATCCTGTTGATATATGTATTCAAATAAGTGCAAGAAGATTTTTTATTAGATAACTGGTATTATCATACTAAGAGCAGCTTAGAAGCAGCACTAGAAGCAAATCAATGAATATTGCTTTGTACGAAGTATAGAAATAGGATTCTAGTATTAGAGGAAGAGGGAAAACAAAATCCCAAAGAAAAACTGCCTTTTTCTAGAGAGTATATAGGCAAAGATTGTGTTCAATCTTACAGTCTCAGGGTTGTGTTAGAGCTAGCATTGCTCATGGACTCAGCAATACAAATCTTGAAACATCTATTTTCATTCTATGACAGGCACGTAAATGATACAAAGTCAATATTATAGTATCTAAGACTTTATATGATGTCATTTACCATTGAAAAATGAAGCTAATCCTCTTAATTTATGACTTTACAACTGTCACTTTATATTTTAAATATTAAACTGTCTGGATTACATTCATATAAGAACTACCTTAGAATACCACCAGAGATTTCTTTTAATGCAGAATAAAGCTGCTAATGTTCTGAAAGTTGTGGGTTGCTTTGAGCTCACACATACAGTTCTGTACTTAATTTAGGCATCCATACTGCAGTCATAGGGGCAAGTATTCCAAAATCTGAATGACTGGAGTAATCATTGACATTTTAGTAATTTCTGCAAATTGTCAGAATTCGGGTATCCAGGGTATTTCCATGCCAGCTTCCTCAGCAATCTGCAAGATCTCAGAACATAACATCAGGACCATTTATTTTCTGTTGATTATGAATATCTGTTTGTGCCTGCTACTTGATTTAATCACTGCCCTGAATCACATGATTGCTTTCAGAAAGATGCCATGGAAATGAATCAATTAATATAAATGACCATGGACTTTGTAGGTGTTCTAGTATATTAAATGAGCAAGCTGCTATAAAATACCAACTGGCAGCTTTCTTAAAGTTTCTCTCAGGCTATTTTGAACTCTCCTTGGTGTTTATTTTTCTAGTTGATAGCTTATGTCATTGCCCATTGCAGTGAGTAATGATGGATACAGCGATAATTACTTGAGTGTGGTGCCTGACAATTTGTCAACAGTATTACACACTTTGGGGTTCTATTGCTTTCCAAATTCCCCCATCTCTTTTGAGAAGGAAAAGAAGTAAATTCTAGGATAAAAATTTTGAGAGACTCTAGTTCTCTTTAGTTGGCTGATTTTCAACAGCTTAAGCTCCATCCACACAAGTGAAGAAGCTGTCACATTTACTCTGTTTAGGGCCTGTGACGTGTGTGGTTTCATGCTACTTTGTTTTAGGGATTTGATTGTTCAATGTCTGCATGAGACAGGAAAAAGGAGGGTCTATAGGCTCTTTATGAAACTCTAATTCTATATCAATATAGATATCAACATTAATAGATATTTAGAAACTCTGTCTTATATTCTGAGTCAGTCAAAGCATAACTTTGCCTTTATAATACAAAAAAAGACCGGGTCAGTCTCTGGTGAGAGACCTTTCTTACCATTGTATCAGCAGGTGGTGATCCTGGCTCTGTGGCATTAGGGAGCTTCTCTGTGTTCTGTAAAAGATAGAGATTTATGTGGAATAGTGGAAAATAAATCGGCTTTCGTTAGCAAGGCTCTGGAAGAGCAATCTGCTCAAAACGCAGCTCAGAGCACAGTAATCAAGAAGCAAGACATCCAACTCATTTTCTGGCCCTCTGCTGTAGTTGACAGGCTCTGCTCTTTGCAAGTAATTGAAGACCTATGCCATAACAGGATTTTAACCTGTGCTCTCTCTCTTGGAATTCTGGCATTTCAGGTAGATCAGATTTCACCCGAGAATGTAACCCACCTTGTCATAGTTAATAGACTCATGGAAGAGGGGCTCCTCAGCCACACAGTAACACAGTTATAAGAACTGATAAGATTCAAATACCAAAACAGAGATTGGGTGTGTTTTAGTATCAATTCCGTCTTTTATTCAGATTCGTTTTGCATCAGGAGAGGATATTTACAATATTTATGAAATGTGTTTTAAGTAAGTGAGATAGTCAACTCTCTGCATTGTCAGAATTTCTTGAGGAAAAAAAAAAACAGAAGGAAGCAAGCAAACTATCCCTAAAATTCATTGTGAATCTGTGAAATTCATTTCCTATATCCTAAGAATAATTTTATTCAGTTTCTTTTGAATTAAATTGTAAAGATTAATCCCTTTTCAGCTTGTAAAGTTCTATATGTAGGATTATTCCACTACAATTTCAAGCTTTTCTGTAAGCAGATAATTTTTAATTTGCATAGCAAAGATCATTTTACATCTTTTGCAGATTATGGTTCTTTACCCCAGAAAAAGTATTAATATCCAAAATGGTTTTATGTACTGAAAAGAATGCTGTCACTACTGATATTATTTCTGTGTGCTTCAGAACATTTCTACTTATCAAAGTATCATATTATTAAATCACTGTGATAAAGTCTAGGAAAAGAAAGTTTCACTTAATGTGGAAAACTGGTTCTTAGCTGTGTTCAAACAACCATCACAAAACATTTTGCTCTAATACTGAGGCTCACATAAAGTCACCTCTCTTTTTTTTTTTTCTCTCACATGATTTATTCTTCCTTATAAAAGGCAGAAGACCATGGACAAAAGCTAATATTCATTCCTGCACTTATTTCAGAGCTATCATCCCAAATACAGCCTATCTCTGAAGCAAGCATGAATATCGAGGTAAAAAGGATAATATTCAAATAAATGATACATGAAATAATTATTCCAGCAAACAAATACTCTGAACTTAAGACAAATAGGGTTCTGTATTCTCTCATTCTTCCTGTTAGGCTAGAATTCTGGTATTTTCACTGAAATCTTGCAGTAAACTCAGATTGTATCTCAGCTAAGTACAAAGGACTAATAGGGACTTATGTCAAGCATAGAAAAAAATATTTGTAATTAATAGATTTTTTCAATGCCTATTATGATTGATTTTTCTGATATCCTTATTATATTTCCTGATTCTGTTCTTTAATGCCAGAAGCTTCCAGCTTTCAAAAATTGCTTGAGCTATCCGCTAAAGTTACTCTCTGCATGATTTCCTCAAATATGCAGTTCTACCCTACAGAAACTGGTCATCATAATTTTTGAATTGGTAGGATTTTGACTGGTAGGAAAGTCATCAGAAGAGATGAATATCCATAGTCTTTCCAGAGCAAAGCAAGGTAGCCAGAAGATAGACTAAACAGAACATACCATTTTCAGTAGAGATGAATCCAAGTAGCCCAAAGGACACGGAAGAGCAATTGAAGGCAAATGTGTAGAAAGAAAAGGAAAAGGGAAGACAAGACATGTCCTAAGAAAAAGATAGATTAAAATGATAGATTATGAAGTTGGTAAGTTTTCCAAAATTTGAGCAGCTGGGTGGCAAATACAAGGCGATAAGGAGGCAGTTAGAAGGAGACAAATATATAAATCAGAATATGAGAGGAATGAAGCAATCTGGGAAATAATTTCTCAAGGGAAATAAGAAAACAATAGAACTGATTGTGAAGTAACACATTCATGAGCATGAAAAAAGCAGATTTAGATCTCTGTGGCATTCACAAAAGTGAAATTTATCAAAAGTATAAATGGACATTCACAGCAGTGGAATTTCATCGGGTTCTGAGGATGTCACTGCCTTTAAAAAACTCTCCACATTATTGTACAATTTAATGCACTTTTCTAGTATAGTGTTTATATTTATATTTGTTCATTCTGTTTGCATAGCTGCATACTATCTAAACTCTACAGAATTAAGTAGATTTATTTTTATTCTAATGTCATCGAGGAAACAACTATGAGCAGTGTTTTTATCTAATGGTTTGTCAGTAGTGTACTCAGTTATTTTTAATATCAG
Organism: Scolopax mira; assembly: GCA_004320125.1. Taxonomy (NCBI): domain Eukaryota; kingdom Metazoa; phylum Chordata; class Aves; order Charadriiformes; family Scolopacidae; genus Scolopax; species Scolopax mira. The sequence continues at coordinate 7,954 of BJBW01004981.1, forward strand.
CCCTCTTTTTAACAATTAGATTTGAGGGAATTAGTATGTGGGAATTCTAATGAACTGCTGGAAACAATTTTGAAATTATGAGTTTACTAATGGCAGTTGCACTTTAAAAGGAAAACGTAAATCTCAATAGATTCCCGTGGTGTGCACATGCTAGTAGAAGTATCATGTGCTCCTAAAAAGACCAAACATATATAAATATGACCAAAATGAAAGGAAATGATGGATAATTCACAATAAATGTTTGAGATGAAAATTTCCAGTCTGTGCACAAGAAGACAGACCAAAGTCATTGCTATTACAATAAATAAATAAATAAATAAATAAATAAATAAATAAATGAATAGGATCACATCTAAATATCACCCATGCTGTTGTAAAAAATTTATCCCTGAGGCACATTAATAATTAGGACACAGCTGACATTTATTGCCAACAGAAATAGTAGAAAATGTGGTGAAATTGATGTTTTATTATGTACATTTGTATGTTTTATTAACCTTGAATATTTGTTCTTTAACTTCTGGTTTTGGCTTGCCATTTTAAGACCTTTATACTTTGAATTTTATGGTTGTTTTGCATTTACTTGCCTCTTGTTTTTCTTTTTAACATATATTTATCAGCGATTACATTCTATGTATTTAACAGGCGAAGAACAGAAATGTATGTTGTAAAGAAGAATTTCCAAACTAAGACTTTCTATTGTGTTTTTGTGTTACATTTTCTGTCTTCTAAGTTTTGGAAATTGATTTATTGAAGTACTTCACTTGTCAAATTAAAAGCCCCTTGGAAGATCTTATATTTTTTTTCAGGAAAATGGAGATTTCCAGCTTCATTTGTCTGTTCCAGCGGGACTAGCAGTGCTTTGGGAGCTTTTGGCTCCAGAGCTCTGAGTGTTTTGGTGCTCACTTGTCAATCCCGCACGTCTCTGACTCACAGTCTGAACTCCTTCTGCCCTTCTTAGGACCAGTGCCCTAATGAACAGATATAGGTTGTGTTTCCAGGAGTTTCAGATGTGTCTGAACCCATCCATACTGATACCATGCAATGCTGAGATCCTCACTAAGCTGGCCACAGAGACAGAAGCAGTGTTTGCATTGGCAGAACAGGCAGTTCTGCTTCAAGATATCCCTGATGTTTTCCAGACTGAGGTGGACCCCCTGCATGGTACTGCCGTGTGCCAAACTGACATGCAGGTGATTTTGCATCCTGCTCCCCTGAGGAGGGTAGGTGTGCAATGTTACTCCTATCTCATTTTATGGGCACTTGAAAGTGCAGAAATTCACTTGCAAGAGTGACAGAACTTTGCCAAATGTACAAACATAATTACAATATTGTTACCAAGCCAATGCTGGGCTGGGGAAAGCTCTTTGGTTGAAATTCAGTGAATGCACTAAAGGACACTGGGAAGGGGTTTGGAAGGGTTCTCTTTTTCTGAAACAATTTATTTATAATTGGGGTAATGCTATGTTACATTGCCAAAGAGGAACTGCATAGTTGGTGATACAGCTGGCTAATGCAACCAAAAATCCCATGGCTTCTTTATAATTTGGTTATCTCATTGGACATTCCAATGCAGATTTAGTACCTAGAGTAAGGTTTTCAATATTTTGTCAAACTAATTCTATTTATCTGCTAATTATAATAGACATTGGGAAAAAAACCAAGCAGTCCACTTAGATGACTATGGGTAATGGGAACATATTATTAATGGCATTTCTATTTTTTCACATTGTTTAACTGAAACTAATGAGATCACAGCTGGTGGGGAAGATAAATGTGGGTAGAACACTAAATATTGTGAAATGTATGGTCTAAAATAAAGATGTGTTTATAGTTATTGCACATAATTTACCTATAATGCAACTCAAATGTTAGTTTGGAATAAACTATTCTCTCCTACTGTGGGACTGAATAGTATGAGGGTTACTCTGCCTTGTACTGCAAATCATCATTTCATATGAAATATTAAATCTGCTATTTTTGTTGAGGTAAGTTTGCCAAGTGTCTGCTATAGATAGTAACAGTTGTACTTTTAACTTGAGCCAATTTCTCAGAAACTTAAAAATATCTAAACTGGGAGTCTGCCCAATTATAGACCTTTCTTATAAACCAGGAGACAATGCCAGGCTGATATTCATAGATATATGATCATTTCCCTCTGGAAATTCTGAGTCAGATACCTGGGATGTGTTGATTTAAGCAGAATGATATAGGCCAGCTGCTGAGCACCAGTAACTTTAAATAGTATTCTGTGTTCTCTAAAACTTGTTATTCAAGATTTTCTAAACAGGCTAGTATATAATCAATACAGCTTTATAAGCATGAAGTGAGGTAATACTCGTAGTTGATGATTTGGGGATGTAAAATGAAAAGTATGATTAAGGTATTTTTCTTTCACTTTCAGAGCTTTCTTTCCCCTTAGAATAGTCTGCAGTATAGTCATTTTTACCTGTGTCATTTTTGTATGTAATGGATAGCTATCATTTTAACAATCTGTTTATTTCCTTTGAACGTTTTAATTTTTAACTATATTTTGGTCATTTAGTTCTGAAATTATTCCTCATTATGTTGTTAAACAGTTCTTAAACTGTTCACTGGATTCAAGTTCATCTTTGACCTGTCCACTTATTATGATAACTTATAATGACTATCCTTATGTGTTGCAGCTTTTTTTTATTTCATTTGTGAGGTATTTAGTGCTTTTTGAATATATAAATCAAAAATTATTGGCAAACAAAACACATTAAGGGTTAGCTCATCATTAAGAAAACAACTGAAATAGAAAATCTGCACTGTAATTAAGCATTTTCAGTACAGAAGAGAATTTAACTTGATAAAAGTTAAGATGGTATCTGTCTTACAATTAAGTGATGTAATTTTTCTGAACAAAAATTTTCTGGGACAGATTCTCACAAAGTACTGTAAAAGGACTGATTCTTATGCATAAGTAAAATTGCATCTCTCATCTACTACCTCATCTTGCTGAGCATTTCCTAGTCTTGCTTCACATTGCTTTACAATATGACTAACATGGTATGCCCAGCTATTGAATCATACTCAAACTTCGTGGCTGTTTGGCTCAGTCACAAGGGAATACTTATATATATTGTCTACACTCCCTAGCTATTTGATTTAGCTTATTTTTGTGTGCCAAGATTTTGTTTTCCTACCCTGCTTTTTACATGTCTGGTTTTGGTTATAATGCAGGGATTATTTGCCTTCAACACCTTCCATTTCATTATGTTTAGCTGTGCCTGCATTTTTGGCCCAATTTTCTTGCTTGTATCTTTCCAGTTTGCCTTTGCTCTTTACAAAATACTCCCAGTGCATTAAAAGGTTGCTGTATTTGTAAGGTTTCACATTCAAATGTTTCTTACTGTGAAGTATTCTGTTATTGCAGTATCAAGCAATTGAGATGAGCATAATAAATGAGAGCAGGTTGGCTTTATTAAGGTTAATGGCTTGATGATTTACAAGTGAAGACATATTAGAGTCAAAATTATTGCATTAATTGTTCCATTAAACAATGTGAACTTTGAATATACTGTTTTGGAATGCCCTGGAGAGGTGTCATTACTGTTATATTAATTCTGACATGGCATCTATTTCAGATGTACTAACAATTTAGAAAAAATAAGTTCTGCTGCTTATAGCTGTCCAACAACTTAAAGGTTATTGTCTCCTGCCAGCTATTAATGGCCAGTAACCAACTGGAAATTACCTTAGAAAACAGAGCAGGCCAATAGCAACTTAGACCTTTGGACCTCCTGTGGCTTTAAGCATTGTTAAAGCCTGGGGCAACTGGGGTTTGGAGGCAGATGCATGCACCTGTAAGCTACAATAATACTAGTGATACACTGCTGGCACCTTGTCCTTCTCTTCAGTTCAGGCCAGTCAGAACTGCTCCATAAATTCGGAGCACTGCATACTGGAGCAGTATGGAGAACTGCTCCATACCGTTCCATCCAACAGACAGCCTATGCTGTCATCTGTTGTGTTACAAGGAGATAAAAGAAGAATCAATAAAGCTATGGAAAGATCATCTGCATTTTATGGGATCAGAGATGTTTTTGAAGCAGAACGGATTCCCAAGTGGTACAGTTAATTAAAGAAAAGCCTTACTTCTGGAATTAATTCTGAGACAACAGAATGAGCACCAGGAAGCTCTTTCTGGTACGAAGAACACCGTTTTTAACTTTTGTTAATGTCACCTTAAAATTTAGTAATCACATATCAATAATTAAAATAAATAAGTCATTATTTTACTTACTCAAGAATCATGTTTTCTTTGCAATTATTGGGTTTTTTTAATAACAAAATACTACAGTGAAGCCAGATGATGAGTATTCTCAACTGAATTTTTGATAAACCAGGGATATATCAAACTGCTATCTTGCAATGTTGTTTTGAGAAGGAACTTTTTCATAGTAATATTTTGAGTTTCAAGGGAAAAGATCAGTAAAATTCAGAGGAGATTTGAAATGGTAAATGATCCTTGAATATTCCTATACTCAGAAATCCAGCAGCTATTGTTTTTTCATTAACAAGAACAGAGGTGCCCAACACAGCCATGTTACCTGTAAACAGGCCTATATTCTGAGACCTCAGTAAAGCTGCACCTTTTTTTTCATTCTGATTAAGTTGATGAAATCTTTCCCCGTTTTAGCTTCCTTTCCTTTTTTGTATGTGGCTATAGAATGTCAGATAATTCTGCTGACTGTTTTCAGAACTTGGTTTTAGATTACTAGTAACAAGTAAAGTAAAGCAAGTAATAGCAAGCAAATTAGTCTATTTGATTAATAAACCAACTTTACTAAGTGATGAGTGACATCAGGATTCTAGGGGGATGGAAGGGACAGGGTTCAGCTAGAAAGCAAGCATAATATCATTTAGTAGCAATTCTAACTGCAGTTCTTTTTTCCTTTCTTTTCCTTTTCCTTTGCTTTCAGCAGTGAAGAACTGCTGCTTCTCTGTTCCCTCTGTCTTTCTACCTTCTTCTCTGTGTTTTTGGTGATTTGAGAAAGAACAAAAATAAATGCAAGCTGGAAGCTGTTGCTGCTGCAGCTACTGATAGCAAGAAAGGACCTGATAATTAGATTCTGCTTAAAAGCAGCACATGGGCAAGGTTTTCACATTTTGCTCCATCTGAGTGGCAACTAACAAAAATTCCTAGTAAGACATAATCTTAAATTGTTTACCTGGACCTTGGAGTGGGGAAGGAGGGCTGGAGGAAGGGAGCAGGGATGGGTAAGCATGGCTAAGCTTAATTCTTCAAAGGATGTGTTGCCAAAATACATTGTGGGGCGTTATATTTTCCATCCCGAGTAAAGGATGATTTGTACTGGAGTTTTAAGATTAGATTCAGGAAATGTTAGTGTGTCTTGTTGGGTAAACGTGGTCTAGCTGTGGTTTCTGTAATCTGTTACTGGGCATTAGTCATGGGCATGACACTGCATGATATATGAGGTGTCACTCTTTGAAGATGCCTTCACAAACTTGGACTTGTGTATAAACTCTCCTGCACCCAAGCATCAGCTTGTCCACTCGGTGAGGGCTGGAGTGTAAATCTTTCTTAATGACAACTTGATGGAGTAATGACATTCAACAGCACCTTTAAATTGTTTATGGCTCTTATGAACTGAAAATGGGTTATTCTATTTTATATTGACACTTCTAAAATTTCCTTGCCGAGAAGTAATAAGGACTCATGCAGTGGATTCAGTCCCTGGTTCTACTATACAATTTCCTTCTTATTACTTCTTCTCACTGAAGGATGCAACTTCAAGCAGAGTATACCTAGAAAAAAGACTGAATATTCACATTCAGTGCATTTAGGATGTAAGAATCATAGGGTTCAATGTATTGGAATATCCAGATACACCCTATTTTATTGCAATGGCCAATTCACAAATGAATCCTGTTGCTGTTTATTATTAGGGATGATGTCTGAGCTTAATAACTACCTGACACAACAGGTAAAACAATGTCTCTTCTTTAAGATATATATTATTTGGATTTCAATATCAGAAATTGAAAATCTGGTGAAAAATTACTAGGAAGGATTTCATCCTTTCAGGAACATATGGTAATTTTACATTAACTGATATTTTTTGTAAATGTGACAGCAGAAGCATATGTGGAAATGTTTGCATGTGGAGGGGAGCAAAATGTGTTTTCCTGAAAATAAGACTTCAGCAGTTGTCACAGCGTGTGTGATGGTTAACAGTGTTGACGTGCAAATGATTTTCTGAAAATTGCAGACGGAACACAAGTCCTATAATACTCTGAGAAGAAAGACAAAAGGGATACAAAGGGAACATACAGGGTTTGTTTTACTATGGTAACACCTAGCTTTGTCTGCAGCACCCAACTCCAGCATTGCTGCAGACTGGGAAACTAAAAATTAGTAATACATGCAAAGTCTCACTCCTCCCTCCTTATTCATTTATTTTAACAAAATAAATATGTTACTGTCTCATATTTAACATCTGCTGAGGAAAACACTATTTGAAAATAAAGTGCAAAGTTCTTATAGAGAAAGGGACGTTTTGTAAGAAGATAGTACAGATGATAATGTTTTACTAATAAAAATGGACTGCTTCTTTCTATTTTCTTGGAGGCATCATAAGCTTTATGCACCTGTTCATGGAAAAAATATTCTTCAGAACACGGAGACAGATTGCTAAACGAAGTGATTATAATAGTTGCATGCAGCAGATAGGATACCTGTCAGAGAATAAAAAAAAAGAGGAAAAAAAAAAATATTCAAATATTAACCATTCTTGCAGTGTAGTAAAAAGAATAATGATGAAAGTGAGTTTATATATAAATAAATATGGCAAAGGATGGCAAACGTTTGAAAATTACAGATAGTTAAATTTGAGAAAATGTCCAGGTAGGGGGGAAAAAGTATTTGCCCTTCTATTTTGGGGATGTCTTCTTCTTTCTGTTGTTTTTCTTCACTTACTGAAAAGCTGACTTAAAAAGGCTGGTTGCAATTTTCATATTCAGCCATTCATTTCCTGCTTTGACATTTTAAATCTGGTACAAAATTGACAGGAGAAGAATCTTAGCAAAGTTTCCAGCATTTAGACAGTCAAAATAGTACAAAAATATTAGATATTCAGCATTTTTTAATTGTTTCACCACTTATTGATCCAAACACAAAATAATATTTCAGGTTAAAACCTACTTTAATTTAACTTTTTGAAACTACATAAAAGTTTCACTCAGATTCATTAGAAAGATGTTATTTTATGCAACTCCATCTGTCAATGTCTTTTGGAAGCAATCATTTGATATCACAGTAGGACAACTCTGCTCTGAAAACATCTCTTGCTGCTGAGTTCTGATAATGCATTACTAGTTCCATGTGCCTGCAATTTTAGGTTAATGGTTGGACTCGATCTTCAAGGTCGCTTCCAACCTAGACAATCCTATGATTCTATTCTATGAAAATCCTGGATAATACCAGGGCAAAAAATATTTGTTTCTGCTTTTGCCACTCAGTTCCTTATAATTCTATCTCAATTTTCTCTCAGTCCAATATTTTTACACATAATGTGCTTGAGAAGACCTCATTTACTTTAAACACTTTAAAACACTAAAATTTAAAGAGAACATATTGATAAATGTGTCTGTGAAGTCTTTTTCTGCTTTGTAATGCAACTAACAAATACATGCTCAAGTGCAAATTTCAAAGTTTTCTTATCGCAACATGTAAGCATATAATCAAGTTGGGATTGGTGTGTTCAGTTACCAGTTAATTGTTTCATGTTAGAAATGAAAAGTCATACCTGGTCAAAACACAGATCTTAGACTGAATTTGTAGTTTTCACTCTGAGTGTTTGCTTACAGCACAGTTTCTCAACTCATTTGAGGGCATGAAAGAAGCAAGTCTGGCTGTGAGTAATATGTAGGTTTAAACATCGGAAGATGTGATTGCTACATATAAAAGAAGGTAGCAGAACAAGCGGACTACCTTAACAGAGCAGAGACAAGGAAGATAGACTTAGTAGGGTTGTGTTTTACAAGACTAAAACACTTCTGCAAATGCACCAATTGTGACTGTTCCTCTCTTGATCTAAAATAGGCTGCTGCCTTTCATTTCCATCAAAATGTCACCCATGGTGGGGGGAGTACATGAGCATCTGATACCTCACTTTTGCTATTATGTAAAAAGAGCAGTGCACATTAGATGAAGCTCTAAAGAACTATAGTGCACTCTTAGGCTAAGTAAAGTTAATGGCATTGTCTTTAATGGTGTTAAGTTTCCACCAATAACAGTTTATGAAGAGACTAATATCCTGATATGTACTTTGATCCTTTGGGAGGAGCATGGGCAGGGTGAAAGCTGGGAATAACAGAAATGGCTTCTGCAAATGATGTACTGAAACCTTTTCCATAATATTATAATGACCAATAAATATTTGTCAGAGAAGCATCTCACTTCCACAGATTTACTGACATGCCAAATCACCTCCCATATTTCTTGGGCATTCTGAAATGCTGAAAATCTCTGTCATCTTTTTGGCTGGCAGCTTAATCAAAATAGTTCAAAAATTCTGTCCATCCCTGTTACCTGTTACCTGTTTGTTGATTCCAAACATATTCTCTGGGGTAAATGTAGGCATCATAAAAAACATTCAAATGAGACACAAAATCAGAAGCTTGTACTTTTCAGTAGAATCTCTCATTTTTCTTCTCAAAAGATACGTTTGACTTCTATGAGATTTTTCTGTTATGAAACTGTGACTGTTTGCCTCCTATGCATTCACTTAATATCAATAAGAGCTTTAATAGTTTAGGGATTCAATTTGAAAGAGAAATGCTTTTGCAGTGAGCCTTGATGAGTGAGGGGGACTAGATATGTTAGCTCATTGTTTTCATGAACATTTAGGGAGGTAATAAATGAAAATTGGGCAGAATTTGTACTTGTATTTAGATTTCACATGTCATGTGCTTTTGTCGTTATGAGTAGGGGAATAGATTGCATACTTTAATTTTAATTCCGTGATTACCATGCTTAACTCTAAAAAAGACTACTAAGTCTAGATGGATATTCCTGTAATCTGTACAGGTAAATAAATCTTTCTGTTCATGACACAGCTTTATATCAACTTGCTCATATACTAGGGTAAAATTATACTTTTGAACTAAGTCTGAGTTGTTGATGATACAAAACAGAATGATGAATAATACACTAAAAATCCTCAAGATAGGGATCCTAACTATCTGTGGAACCTAACTATTTGTAGATCCTAACTATCTAGTTGGAACCTAAGTTTTCCTATCACTCCAGCTTATTTCTACATTTTTACTTGTGAATTTGAATTGGCTACATTCACTTTGACTACTGAAGATGGATGAGCATGCATACATAAAGAAATAAAAACTTACTGATGATTAATTATCTGATGACAGCATTCTCAATAAATGAGAAAGTTGTGCGCATTAAGTTGTGTGCTTAGTTATGTCCAGGAGTAATCACTGGTTGTATAATCCTGTGAAAACAGAAACATTGCAGTAACAGAGCATTATATCCTTGAAGTGAATTTAAAACTGTAGTATAGTCAATGTGTTTTCAAAAGTACTGAGAGCCAGGGACTTTCACTGGATGAAGCCTAGATGTGCAAAGGAATACTGAAACCTGCCTGAACTGCAACTTAAGTGCCCTTATACAAGGCACAGCCAGCTCTTAGTCATATGGTTCTCCAGAATTCTCACAGTTTCACAAAAAAGAACTGGGTTTGCCCTGTTGATAAATGATTGTGCAGTATATTAAATTTTGGGTTAATATAAGTTATATTTACAAGCTTGCTTATTTAAGACCATTAAGAGAACCACAAACCATGCTGAGACAACCTTTGACCTAAGACTTCTCAGTTGTGTCCCAGATCCACAACAGCACAGGATATGGGCATGCACTATTCTCTCAACCTTCCTTTTTGTTTTTTCTGCTCCCACTGCTTCTTTTCTGTGCAGAGGAAACCCAGGCACACAGGTCCAGAACAAGTGGCAATATGGCTCAATAGCTTTCTTGGTACAGACATTAGCAGCCTGGTTAGCCTACAAGTAACATACATCTTAAAATACTCATAGTCTTGCAGAAAAAAAGTTCTACTTTTGTTAATGCAACCTGATTTATCCTGTAGGTAGCAGTTCTGTAAGCACTTAGTACTACCATAAAGCTTTGTTATGGAAGCCATCCCCACTTGACCTCAATAAGCCTGTAGAAAGCAGTTTCATCAATATATACTTGTAGCTTAACCCATAAATTAATTTCTGCAATAATTATCTTAAATGCTATTTCCCAGTCTGACTTCCTTCAGAAGACTTCCTTAAGAAATGACTACAGAATTGGGTACATTCTCTTACTTGTGAGTACTGACTCCCATTTTAACTTATATGAGAATCCCAGTCTCTGTTCATTGTGGTAAAAAGTTCTTCACTCTCTTCATTCACACTTGCATCTCTAAAGAATTTTTTATAAATCTTTGCTATTTCAGTCACATTCTTCTAACTTGTTCAAAATTCAATGGCATGCATGCCATGTTACACAACATATTGTGTGAAAGTTGTCTACAATACAGTCTGTTGCTTTTAAAGTGTCTGCCATCATTTTTCATTATAGATGCTGTCAAAACTAAGTTAGACAATGTACTGTTTGATAAAATATCTTATTTCAAACTATACCAAGATTATGCAGTTAAAGCCAATGTAAATGGTTCTTGAGGAAGTAGCATTTCCTCTTCATGATAAGAAGGAGTCAATGTTTTGATATATTTTTGACAATGAATTCTAAAATCAAGACCATGAGTGCTAAAAAGCTTGTCAGTTTGGGAGCTAATCCATATGCCAAAAAAGCATTAAACAAATATGTAGCAACTTACTCCAGGGAATGACCAGATATGTATAAAACTTTCACAAGGAAATCAAGCCCACTACTGGTAAGTGTAAGGTGAAGATTTAAATCACTTTTGACAAGGTGGAAAAGCAAGCAGGGTCATAGTGTAACTGCAGTATAATGTGCATGATTAACTTACTGTGGACCAGTTCCCTGGCAGCAGGGTTTTAGAGAGCCTGTATTGTAGAAATAATCGTTGAGAGAAAACATGTAACTCAAAGTGCAGAGGCATGAAGAAATTGAAAAAAAAAAAAAGAAAGTTTGGAAGAAGTGGACAAGCAAGGATTTAATTTTCTAATCACAGGTCTTGGCAGTGGGCTCTACAACATAGTTTTATGTTTCCACTTAAAGCCATAGGTCTGTCTTCTCTACTGGAAAACAGACGGAGGAATTCAACTATCTTCAAATATACTGTTTAACAACAAAAATTTTCTCCTCTGCTTGGATGATGTATTTATTTATACTCTTAATAGGATGCTAGGTACAGCTCTCCTTTTTAAGTTCTTACATCCAACTGAATTTTTCACTTCTACAAGTGGATGGTAGAGTCTCTTAGCATATCTGAAGCTGAAATGATCAAAGAAGGGAAAAAACTCACCTTCTCCTGCAGTTGCTTTCAGTTTTCTCATGCATAGTTAAATGAGTGCATTGAGAAGTGATATTCTACAGGGATAGGTGCAGAATTAGCCCCTGTGGTCTCACCAGAGTTTAATGGGTGGTCTGATGCTAACAGCATCAGTTTCTACCATCTGTTCATAAAGGGACCACTGGCTGTTCAGTGAGCCCCTTTGTTAGTCATGACTAAAACTGAATTGTGTGAATACCTAGCAAAATCATCAGTGCAGTAAATAACTGCAGATAGGAAAAAAGTGAAAATTAGAGCAATAAAATTATTTAAATACTTAGAGGATTAGATCTATTTTCTCAGCTCTTTGATTTAAAGAGCTACAGGCCAAGTACTCTAGTAGAGAAGCTGTATTTACTCACTACAAATAAACTGTCCAATAAATTTAGACATTCCTATAAAACCAATACTGGTTTCAAAATACATTGGTTTATTTTATAAGCAGTCCAAATACATCTGTGTAGTTTGAAGAAGTGAAGTATATTACTGCTTATAGTCTATTTTGAGCCAATTGCACACATCTTCTTTTGTCTAATTTCTAATATATATATTATTGTATTATTCCTCATACCTAATAAAATGGGAGAATATTATAATACCAGATTATATGGAAGAACTAGTGATAAAACTAAGAAAAGTACATATTTACGCTTGTATAAGAGAATACTTACTTGTATAAAAAGCTATCCAGGAAAAAGATCTATATAAGTGAGAAAACAGTTGTTTAAATATTTATTTTAAAATCATAATGTAGTTGAAGAAAACAGTTCTTTTACATTCAAAGAAATATTCATACTTACTAAGTTGCAATATTTGCCCAGATACAATTTGGAGAGTTCTGCAGGGTATTAAAAACAGACATGAAGCAAAGATAAGGATTAAAGCTAATCAAAAGCTAAGCATAACAAAAATCAGGGATATTTAGACATATTGTTAATTATCTAACTGGTTAAACATGAATTCCCTGAAGAACAGTCAGCATTAAAGACATCCCTGAGAAATGCATCTACAGGAAGGAAAGGCTTTTTACTCTAAAAGTGTTTATTTGGATGTTCTAATTAGCCATTTAAGCATACTTTAGCTTGAAAGTGGCTACAAATTATATTGTTATCAATAACAACATGCCTTTTCAACAATGACCTTCATTGCTTCCATTTTTTCTTTTCCAATTAGAGTCTGGGGAAACATCTATTCCAGACTAGTTTCCACATCAGTACTGAAGCAAAGTTAAATTGTTTTCACCTCTCTTTACAAGAGCTGAACAAGCTCTAGGCTACTGTCTTGCTCCCCCCTCCTGCTTTTATTTATGTCATACTTAATTCCAGCTTATCTGGTCTTCCAGCAATTAAGAATTATATTAGGAAAGTTTGCACAGAAAACTGCGAGTTAGAAGTTGAGTAGAAAGATACATTCAGCTGTTATTTATTACGGGCAGAGCTCTCAGTGCATTGAGTTTAAAAGAGGATTTCCTGGTGATCTTATATCTGAAATGTATCTGGGCTCAAATTGGCCAGTATCAGGGATTTGGACAGACTGGGCTGATGGGCTGAGGACAATGGTATGAGGTTCAACAAGGCCAAGTGCCAGGTGCTGCACTTGGGTCACGACAATCCCATGCTGCGATACAGGCTTGGGGAAGAGTGGATGGAAAGCTGCCTGGTGGAAAATGACCCAGGGGTGTTGGATGGTATTTGGATGAATATGAGCCAGCAGTGTGCTCAGGTGGCCAAGAAGGCAAATAGCATCCTGGCTTGTACCAGAAATGAGGTGAGGAGGACTAGTGAGGTGATTGTCTCAATATAGTCAGCACTGGTGAGACCACACCTCAAATATTGTGTTCAGTTTTGGGCCTCTCAGCACAGGAAAGATATTGAGGTGCTGGAGAATGTCCAGAGAAGGGCAGTGAAGCTGGTGAGAGGTCTAGAGCACAAATCTTATGAGGAAGAGCTGAAGGAACTGTGACTGTTTAGCCTGGAGAAAAGGAGGCTGAGGGGAGATTATCGCCCTCTGCAACTACCTGAAACAAGGTTGTAATGATGTTGGTGGGGTTTATCACTTCTCCTAAGTAACATGTGATAGGACAAGAGGAAAGAGCCTCAAGTTGCACCAGTGGAGGTTTAGGATGGATATTAGGAACAATTTCTTCACAGAAAGTGCTATCAAACATTGGCTTATCAGAACAGGCTACCCAGGGAAGTGGCTGAATCACTGTCCCCGAAGTTATTGAAAAGATGAGGTAGATGTGGTGCTTAGGGACATGGTTTAGTGGTGGTTTTGGCAGTGCTACATTAACAGTGGGACTCAACGGTCTTAAAGGTCTTTTCCAACAGATGATTCTATGTTTCTATGATCTACTCTAAAAGTATCTACAAGCATGCAAGTATTCCTACCTATTGAGTGCACTGAGTACAGAGATGAAATGCAAAGAGGAAAAACTGCTCATAGGAATAAGGATAGAGAGGATTGTACCTTTCAGCTCTAAAATTATGCTTTTGAAATAGACATCATTCATTGAGAGTTAGAATGAGAGTTTGTTCTTTGCTTCTATTACATAAGCATTTGTAATACATATGTAATTACATATATGTAATTACATATATGTAAGCATACATAAAGCATCTGTGGTGCTACAAATCTGCACAGAAATAATTCCTTAGTTCACAATATGATGTAGTTAGGGGATGTACTGGTCTTATGTTGCAAGTTTTTGGCAGTGGGGGGGGGCTCAAAAGTGACATCTGTAAGAAGACACCAGGAGCAGCCCCCATGTCAGACAGAGGCAGTTCCAGTTGGCCCCAAAACAGACCCGCTACTGGACAAAGCTGAGCCTGTCAGCAATGCTCAGGGACAATGTATTTGAGAAAGGATAAAAAAACACTATGGCAGCTGTGAGAGAGAGGAGTAAGAATAATGTAAGGGAAACAGTGTTACAGACACTAAAGGGAAGGAGGTGCTAAGGCAGCAGAGCAGAGATTCCCCTCCAGCCAGTGGAAAGACCATGGTTGTCCCCCTACAGCCCATGGACAACCCCATACCAGAGCAGGTGAACATGCCGTGATGGAGACACCATCTAGGCTCCTGAGAAGAGCTGTGGTCTGTGGAGAGGAGCCCATGCGGAGCAGGTTTTCTGGTAGGAACTGTGGCCCATGGACCCACACTGGAGCCGTCTATTCCTGAGGGATTGTACCTCGTGGTAGGGACTTAGGCTGGAGCAGTTCATGAAGAACTGCAGCCTGTAGGAAGAACCCACAGTGGAGCAGTTCATGAAGGACTGTATCCCATGGGACAGACCCCAGGCTGGAGCAGAGGAAGAGTTTGAGGAGGAAGGAGCAGCAGAGACAAAGGATTGTGAACTGACCGAAATATTCCACATCTCCCCTGCAATGCTATCAGAATGAGGAAGAGGTAGCAGAGCTGGGAACAAAGAAGTGAAGTTGAGCCTGGAAGAAAGAGTGGGGTGGAGGGAAAGCATTTTTAATTTTGTCTTTGTTTCTGTCTATTTTACTCTAATTATTATTTTTTTAATTGGGAATAAACTAAATTAATCTTCTGCAAGTCATAGAATCATAGAATCACAGAATCATAGAATTGCCTAGGTTGGAAGGGACCTTAAAGATCATCTAGTCCAGCTATCAACCTAATCCTGACAAAAAATCACTAAACCATATTCCTAAGGATGTCATCAACCCATCTTTTGAACAGCTCCAGGGATGGTGCCTCAACCACTTCCCTGGGCAGCCTATTCCAATGCCCGGTAACTCTCTCCATGAAGAAATGTTTCCTAATATCCAATCTAAACCTCCCTTCATGCAACTTGAAGTCATTGCTCCTTGTCCTATCATCTGTGACTTGGGAGATGAGAACGATCCCCACCTCTCTACACCCCCCCCCTTCAGGTAGTTATAAAGCATGATAAGGTCTCCCCTCAGTTTCCTCTTCCTCAGATTAAAAAACCCCATCTCCCTCAGCCTCTCCAGCCATTCTTCCCCTGTAGCCTGTAGCACTGCCTGGGGTTGTTAGGACCCAAGTCAAGTCTGTTTTGCCCATGACAGTGATCTCCCTGTCCTTACCTCAACCCACAAGCTTTTCTGTCTAATTTTCTCTCCCTGTCCTGATGAGCAGGGAGAGTGAGAGAACACCTTGGTGGGTACCTGGCATCCAGCCCAGGTCAACCCACCACAGAAGTTTATAATTTTGTCACGTCATGTGAGTCCCTTCTCCCTCTTCCCACTCCTGCTATATTATCTGGCATTTGGGGGGGGCGGGTGGTATTGATTTCCTTAATGTGCTAATTCAGTCTCTGTCAGTATCCTTTAAAGCTGATGTCTCTTTCATGCTATGATGCTAAGCCACAGATGCCCCACGCTTCAACATGGAGAAGGCATTCACATAAACTGTTCTGAAACAGCAAGCTGATTTCTCATCAGTGAGCAAGAATATTATTCTTTTATGATTGAGCTCCATGTTTAATATTTTCACCCAGCTTATGCTGATTTATCTGCCAAATAACCACCAAAGCTTTTGCACATTCATTTTCAGAGGGATACCAATTATGTAGACATTCTGCATCTAGAGTTGCAGATTTTGCAGCTACCGGAGTTCACATTTTAAAATGTGACCCTATTAGTGCAAATTATACAGTGTTAGCATCTGATGAAATTTCAACGCAAAATTATATATGTAATAGCTAAGATTCTAGAAAATGACACAAGCTATGATAGTGTATGAGTGTATAGTGTATGAGAAAGTAATGTTGATAACATAAATGGTAACAAATGCTTTAGAGAAAGATCCTGATCTTGTAAGCGCGTATGATAGCAAACTGGAATTTGCATGTAAAGGGCAAAAAAATATAAAATGATAGATTCTGGTGGTATGAAGTGCACCTAATATAGCAGAAGTAGTAGTAACTTCTGTAAATTTGACTATCAGTGGTGAAAGAGCAGAGTAGACTACGTATTATGAAGGCCTTGCAAATAGGATCTTTTTTCACACAGCATTTGGCATAGGAGCAGTTTCAAGATAAGAAAGGTATGATCATTCAGTTATAACTTTGATAATAATTAAAATGTATGCAGAATACCTACAGCACAAGGCACAAGCCTTTTGTGCAAATGTACAAAAAAGCACAAGGAAAGACAATGTGACCACACTAATTAAGAAAAAGGAACTGCAGATGCTAATAAGAGCATGAATGTTTGCAACAAGCACACTGTCAGGGAGCAGTTTATGGAAACTGTTAGGCTGGTGCTCTCTACTCTTATACTCTGTTTCACTACACCACTGGGTGTGCTGGTTTTGGCTGGGACTGAGTTAATTTTCTTCATGGTAGCTTGCATGAGGAGATCTTTTTGATTTATCACCAAAACACTACTGATAATGCTGGATAGCTGTTACACATCATCAAAGCGGTTTTTTTGTTTGGTTGGGTTTTGGTTCTTTCTTCACTTCTCTTCTTTTTCCCCACCAGTGAGTAGACATATAGGTACATAAGAATTTGGGAGGGGACACAGCTGGGACAGCTGACCCCAACTGTACAAAAGGATATTCCAGACCATGTGATGTTCATGATCAGCAATAAAATCTGCAGGGAAGAAGGATAAAGGGGGAATGTTTGGAATTGTGGCATTTGTCCTCTCAAGTAATCATTATTCATGATGGAGCCCTGCTTTCCTGGAAATAGCTTAACACTTGCCTGCCAAAAGGAAGCAGTGCATTTATTCCTTATTTTCCATTGGTTTATCTATTAAACTGTCTTTACCTCAAAGCAAAAGTTTTCTCTCTTCAGTCTCTTCAAGCAACTCTTTGCTAAATGGAATGGGTATATTGTTTCTCATTTAGAGGACTGGGAATCTTATGTTAATTCTTCAATAGTAATTAAATAAATTTTCAATTAGTGCTACATTTAGAATTGCTTTTATAACAGATGTTTGTAAAATAAAAAAACAAAGGTTATTGTTATGCTGTATAGATGAAATGCACATTATTTTTTCATAACACTGGGTAAGTTGACAAGAAAGATTTTACTTAGATAATTATATACTTTATAGTGCTAGTAGTTGAAATAGCTAACAGTAGTAGCTGTAGATTTCAACATCAACTTAGAACATAGATCATAAAAATATGCATTTTTACATTTCACACTAGCTTTTACAAATATTTGAGAACTGCTTTCAAACTTCCAAAGGTCAGTTTTGTAAGAACCATAATGACTGCTATTAGTATGATCTGCTGCTGTTTCTTTCCTTTTGATGTATCAGGTTTTTTTATAACATTGTGATTATGAATTGACCATTTAACTACAAAAAATGTCAATTTGTATTTTGAGAATAAGCAGCTGATGGCTATTTGCAATAAGATCACCTTAAGAGGAGTTCCATAATTTCAGCATTACAGAAATATGATTAATTTACCTTCTTTCCTATCAGCAAGAACTTTAACAAAGAAAACCTGCTGTAGCATTTTCTGTACAAACATAAATCTTTCTGTCAGAAAGATTGACTAATCTTGTATCTTGAGTGCAATTTGAACTGAAAGGAAAATGCACCAAGGACATATTTCTTATGATAAACAATAATCAAACAAAAACCTCTAAAACTATAGCTTCTTTTCCAAAAAGTAAAGCAAATATTTCAAATCCGGAATAAATGCTTCAGAGCTATGTAAGCTTTATTTAAAAATGTTGCTAATTTGAAATTTTATCTTTTATGTATTTTTAGATAGAAATAACAGTTTTTGACCTGTACAAAATGACATATACTGATTAGCCAAAATTCTTGTACCTTTGACAGCCTACTGTCTTCATACTGTATGTGTCACAAGGCAAAATAGTCTGTTAGGCATGTTCCCAAATTTTGTTAGTTCTTCTGAAGAGCACAATGTCAGCAGCAGATTAACCAAGCCCTGTTTTCTTTTACTTTCCCCGCTCCAGAGGTAAAAAATATTTGTAAATTACTTAATGTGGGGATCCCAGTTCTTGAATAGTTTTGTAAAGTTCCTTTATTTCTCATTATTTCCATTTTATGGGTGCTTCTTTGCATTCCTCCCTTTCTTGCTATATATTGACAAATTAAGCCTATGGTTTTTTTATTTGTAGAACTACAATGTTAAAAAAAAAAAAAAAAAAAGATATTTTATTCCTGCAATTTTTCAGCAACAGTAGTTCCAAACTCCAGTCCAAGAATAGCTGCTTGTATCAGCTTACAGGTTGTAATGTCTCACTGCCCATTAAGAAGATTATTTCACAAATGTATAGCCATACAAAGGTCTTTGAGTTCCTGCAAACATTACATACTTTATATCTCAGCTGAAGTGTTAATAGTGGGAAAACTTACAAGCATCTTGACCATTATTCTGTTTGCTAGATCTAACTATAGTTTTAAATTTCTAGTACCCATTTCAATACCCTAGAAGGTTATCTGCATCAAATATTCAAAAGCTGCTTCCACTGTGCATCTACATGAGTTATTCTTTTATTTGCAGTCCTCATAAATGATCCATAGGGCAGGGGGAAAGGGTCATAAATGAACAAATACTAAGGGCTCTACTATAGGTAAAACTGTCAAGGACACGCTTACGCTTTTACATAACAGCTGAGTCCAAAAGACATGTGGTAATTGCATGACACCTGAGTAACAAGGAAGCTATTGACAACATTTATTAGATATTAGTGGCAGTCAATGGGATTTAACCTTATTTTCAAGGTAGTTAAGGTCTGTTCTTATTCTGTTTTATCCAGGCTTTATAGTGCTCATCAGAAGAGTTGAACACCCACCAGCAGGACTGTGACATGACTAAGAGATGATCTTCAATTTACCATCTTTATTATTTTTTTTTCTTTCTTTCCCAGGTGGAGAAATGGCTAATTAAGGCTAATAATATTATTTCTTTGTGTAAGTTTGTTGCTATGGATTTCCAGTAGAAGGCAAAAAAAGTCTCAAAGAAACACAAAAACCAAAGACACACCAAAAAAAAAACAACCACCAACCAACCATAAATCAACACCCCCCCAACTTTACAGAAAGGTGCATTCTGCTTGGAGAAGATTAATTTTGTCAAGGATTTTTGTCTTTGTTGCAGTTTATTCTATGGTCTCAGATGGTCCTCAACCTTCAGTCAGATTTTAGTTTTTTCTTGCATATGGTTTATTTGTATTATAGGAGAAACTCTGTCAACTAGAGACCCTTAAACGGTGTTATCCATATGTTCATTGAATATCTTACATATTGACTACAAGATTTTGAACCTGGTTCTATTTCCCATAGTATGACAATATAAAAAGTTGTAGATCCTGTTGATGAGTTCCTGATATTTAAGGTAAAACGGACAAAAAATGGAAACAAATTATTTCATTACTTTTAAAGATCTTTTTTTTCACATAACTTTTCCTTGCTTTCTGAGCAGTCTGGCAAAATGAGAAATTAATCTGTATAATTGTAACATTTTTACTACATAATAAGTAAGCTGGAGTGGAGAAAGTGGCTTGGTTGATGTCTACAGTTAACCACTTATTTCACAGATGAATAAAAATGAATAAAAATGTGTATTCCTTTCTTCTTATCTTCCTAACCTTTTTCTATGTTTATCTCACAAGCCACTGTTCATAAAAAAAATGTCTAAACTGAAGAAAAAAGTATTTTGTTAAATATCCTGACAACCAATAATCCACTTACACAGTTTCAATACTTAGTTAAAGGAAATCACTTAATTTTTCTCATGTTTTATGATTAGGCCTTCCTTCTAGCAAACTACTTTAAGGAAATATTTCTGTGGATTAACATTGGAACATCATATTACACAAAATGGAGCCCAGATACATCAGTTTAAATGTGTGTATGTGTTCATACATATATGCCAATTATAAGGCAAATGACAACGTACCTTTTAAATATTTCATATATGCAACAATTTTGTTCCCTTTTACGTGAGCAAAGTTTATCAATCAAACAAAAGAAGTCAAAGAGTTTCTGATGGTGAAACATTGACCTTGGTAAAAGGTGCAACAGTTTTACAGGGATCACCTGATTGTCTGTACTATGGTTTAACAGAAAGTTGTCAAAATACATTTTACAATTTGGTCTTTGTATAAGATACATATCCTGTTGTCATTAAAAAGTCACACAGCCTTAATTGTCCCTGCACAGATTCTGATGCACAACAGAAGATAGCTTATTTTCTTTACCATATCCATCTGTCATCTTCATATAATAATTGAAATTATTCTTTTTCTACATTTCCCAGAATGGCATTTCATTTTTAGTTGGGGGTTTTGGGTGTGTTTGTTTGTTTGTTTTGGGTTGTTTGGTTTTTTTTCATCAGAAGTGCAGTAGTGGGTCATCATTTAAAAATAGCAAACTTAAACTTTAAAAAAAGTAAGATAATATTTTTCTTTCAAGGCCTGAAAAAATATCATATTCTTACAACACCAGAGAGAGGAATACGAAATATTCTTACCACAGTATTCCCTGAATTTCTGTTTATAAACACCCACTGTTCTCATTGAACTTTACTCAGAAAGACAAAGATATCTATGAACTGAGTCTCGAGCTGGAGAGCTGAAGGATAGGACACAGTTACAGTAAGGAAAAATTATTATAGGTATAGCTTGTGACATTGAATGCCTTTTACTAAGATTGCTCAACAATTTCCATTATAAGGCTTTTTTTTTTTTTTTTTCATTTATTTACAAGGTTACTAAGTTTAAATTGTTTGAGTTGAGGTTTTTTCATGCTAGATATCTGCCTCAGGCTGAATTTCATTTATTTATTTTTCTTTAACATGTAAATATGGGGCTGGTCTTTTCTGTAAGAAATACATACCATGAGAGCAAGGACTGGGAATATGAAAGAGAGAGTGGACATTTTTTGTTCTCATAAGACTTCATGTACCAATCACATAGTGATTTCCTAGTTGATGTTTTAAAGTGGTTTATTAACTGTCAAAACTCTCAGAGATTTCACATGCTGTCAGATTTTCCTTTCACTCCATCTTAGTACCTTGTATTGACCATCACACTCTCTCTTTTGCTTTCAGTAACTCTGCTTAGTTACAGACACCAAGGAATAAACTATCTTGGTGATTATAATAACCAAATATACATGTGACAAGAAGTAAAACAGCAAACAGGAAATAAATTATTTTGAAAGAAGAGACTGGTGGAAAAAAGACAAGGGAAGAGGTGACGGAAACTGCCTTAAGACAGATACCAAGGAGACCCGCATTCCCATTAAGGAAGATGGGGAGAAGACAGTAAAATAGTAAGACATGAGGAGGACCCCAGAAATCACAAATTTAATCTTTATAAATCATGTTTTTAAGACCTTTACCACACTTCTTGTTATTCTCTGAACATTGAGACGTTGACCAACAACCCTTGAGTGTGATTAGATTATCTTAGTCTTGTTCAAGCATAATCATACAGACTTTAAAGTGGTGGTAAAATTTTTTTTTATGAGAATTCTTGTAACTCATTCAGTATTCTAGGTATATCTACTCTTTACCCACTCAGGGTTATGCACTACAAAAGTATATGACAGTTTTTATGCCCTGACCCATTTTTTGGCTTTTAATGAAAGTCTGCTAGACATAGCTGCTCTTAGGACATGATGCTGAGAGCACGTTCAGTGGATCATTTTGATGATATCAAAGGCAGTGAAATTATAAGAAACTTGCAGCCCTGCTTGAAGCTCCAGTTGAGAATGTGAATTTTTATACAGCTCCCTTCTGCAAACAATCTCCTGTTTTTGTTATGTGTCTCTTACCTGTGTGATGTTTAGCACATTAGAGCTCCTGTTTCAGGCAACATGTACAAGCATGAACTACATTAATTAAATCTATCATTATTGTCACCAAACAAGAAATTTACAGTAGAGCTCCAAAACCAAGATGATCTAATTCATTTTGGCCTTGGTTTATGGAAAAAAAAAAATAGCTGAAAACCTGTGCAGTACTTGAATTGATCTACTTGCTGTATTAACACGGCCACGTGACAGTCTATGATCTGATGCAATATAGGGGGATGATCTGTCTCCCTGTATCAGCAGATGTACCTTACTGAAAAAACATTATTCAATTTTACAAATATTCTAATAGAGGTACTGTTCATAAATACTGAGTAAACAGCATTAGCTTTAATTTAAATAATTTTTGCTTTTACACAGATAGCTTTTATCAAGTAATTGTGTATCAGCTGAAAATTACCTTTTTATCTGTGTTGCTGTTACTTTTGTATTAAAAGCTCGTACATTAACAAAGTAAGCAATAGAGACAATGATCTGGTAGAAAGAGGAAATGTAGACATGCTAAAAATACGGCTCATGTTAAAACTAATGACTGACATGAAAAAAATCACAACCAATCCGGTCTGTCATTTGCTATAATTGTATGGCAGGTATAAACAAGCCAGACCAAGTATTAGGTAATAAATGTATGGTCCCCTTTCTATGAGAGATCAATAGGCTTCCCTGAGTCTTTATTGGCACAGTGCCCACTGATATCACTGGAATCGCATTCAAGTAAAAACTGAAAATAACATTCAAATCATATATAAAATTTCCTTTTAAAAAATGAATTCATTGCTTTAAAAAGAGCAGTGGAAGGATTTCTGTAATTGACAAATGATTTCTAGGCAATCAGAGGTTAACCACCCAGAATTGTGCCCTCATTAATATTTTATTCTGAATTATTTTATAGATAAATTCAACATTTTAATTACTCACATTGCTCCACACCCTCCCCAGTGTATTGCCTATATTTAAATTCCCAGTAGGTTCTGTTCCCTCAGCTTCTCTTTTTATCTTCAAATATCTGCTGAATTCCCTGGCTGCCCATTTTCAGAGGTTGTTATCTTCTCATGTCCACATCTTTTAGCTATTCCTGACTGGTTTTTTTCAGATTTTCTGACATCTTTTGGCTCCCTGTGTCTCAGCATGTCTCAGTGTCAGCTCTCCAGATTTCACTCACTTTAATCAGTCAAGCTTTTAAGCAGTCTCTGCCTTCCGCTGCAGTCCTATCATGTTCCTGCCTTATTGTAAGTGCCATTGCTAGTTCCATACCTGTTTCCCTTTACTCCTTCAGTACCCAGATCTCCAGACAGCAGTAATAAAATAATAAGCCCTACTTTCAAAGGCTCTATAGAACCTATAGCTGCCAGAAACACATCTGCATGACTGCAAATGTACCTATTGAACTAGATTCTGCCCTGTAAAATGCACAGGTAAATGTGATCTGGGAGGTACAATGTCTCTGAAGCCCAATTTTCTCTGTTTCACTCTTGCTCCATAGCAGCGACTATTAGAGGAGCTATAGTTGCTTGTGAGTACTAAGTCTGTTGGGTATGAGAAAATGTGACTCCGCTTGTAAGACTGATGGGCCAATAAAGCTCATGTTGACATGCACTGGAAAAGGCTCCTGGGTGAATCTGCTTTCCCGTTGTTATTTAGCATTGCCTATGTGAGTGCGATGTGTTTATCCCTGTTGCCTCAATATTCAAGCCAAGAGCTGAAATGAAGCCAATGTTCTGCCCATTCCTTGTTTCTCTCTGCTCCCAGGTCTTAACTCCTGGTCACTTACGAAGTAGAATATGGTTGGGAACTGCAAAAGTAATTTGCTTTTCCAAGTGAGCCACCCAACTGGAAAATAATCATTGTAAATGATCCACCTGGATACTTTAAAACACTTTTAAAATTTATTTTCATTAAATTATTATTAAGTTAGAAAAGCAAGGAAAATTGGAGTCTAATGAATGACTTAAGCATGAAATTGAACTTTTCTTTTTCGTAAACTTATATTTAGAGTGAACCCTTTTTGATGTGTAACTGAATTATGTTGTAATTGGGAGATAATTTAGTGCAGTTTAACACCAGTTAGCTTCCATTTTTTTCTTCTAAGATTGCTTGCATTTTGGTGAAAATAGTAAATACATTTTTTACAAACACCATGGAAAGCCTCTGTTCTTTACTGTGCCAGCCAATGAAAGTAACCCCATGGAACAAGGAAATATACAGAGTTGACAGCAAGCATTTTTCCAAATGCAACTAAGCAGTAAACAAAAAGACCTACCAGAAATAAACACCACAGGAACACACCTTTTGATATTGCCGTGTTGTCTAACTGTTTTGGCATTGGCTTGGTCTAATTGATTTTTTTGGAGCCCTCAAGGGATTTGGTAAGTATTTAATCCATCCATTTAATCCACACAAATAGATTGTCATCAGAGAAGGAGAAATATTTACAAGATAAGAAGGGAAATAAGAAATATTTTATCCCATATATACATCCCGGAATAGTGTCCAAAGCCAGAATTAAATTCTATAATTCTTCAGGAAATTCTATCTTCCCAAACACAGAGTCACAAAATCACAGAATGATAGGGGGTTGGAAGGGACCTCTGGAGATCATCTAGTCCAACCCCCTGCCAAAGCAGGTCCACCTAGAGCAGGTTGCATAAGAAATTGTCCAGGTGGGTTTTGAATGTCTCCAGAGAAGGAGACTGCACCACCTCTCTGGGCAGCCTGTTCCAGTGCTCTGCCACCCTCACAGGAAAGAAGTTCCTCATGTTTAAATGGAACTTCTCATGTTCAAGTTTGTGCTCGTTTCCTCTTGTCCTGTCACTGGGCACCATTGAAAAAAGACTGGCCCCTTCCTTTGGATGCCCCCCCTTTAAATATTTATAGGTGTTGATGAGATTTCCCCTCAGTCTTCTCTAGACTAAAAAGACCCAAGTCCCCCAGCCCTTCCCCGTAAGAGAGATGCTCCATGCCCCTAATCATCTTTGTAGTCTGTTGTACCTTCTCCAGCAGTTCCCTATTTCTTGAAATGGGGAGCCCAGAAATGGACACAGTACTCCAGATGAGGGCAGAGTAGAGGGGAAGGATAACCTCCCTTGAGCTGCTGGTCACACTCTTCTTGATGCACCCCGTGCACCCACATGTTCCCCATGTACTAAGGTACACGTAACCTTAGTGCCATAAAAATACTAAAATTTTTGAAGCTGTGGTATGTACAACAGCTTTGTTAAACAGTTTTTTCATCAATTCTTTTGACCTGAGCACAATAAATACCATCAATACTTCATGCAGTCCTAGCTTTGATGTTTCTGACTTCTGCTGGAAGAAGCAAAGACCAGAAGAAGGAATAGAAGAAGTAGGAACACTGACAGGGGAAGGCCCATGATTGAATTATAACAACCCATAAACAATGCCTAACAGCCCAACTGATGGAAGGGAATTCTGCCCGCCTGGCGTGTTGGTTGGGAAAGGAGATACATTGGTACTGTATAAGCTGCCTGTTTGTGATAATAAACGATTCTGGCTGCATCACTGACTGGGGTCTGTGCCTTCATACGCTGCATGCCTCTTCAGTCCCAACAACTGTAGACTTTACTTATTTATTCCATTGAAAATTAACTTAGAAGCGTTAGCTGGTCATATACAACAAGGCCTTGGAATCTGACTCCTGAAAGAATGTTATTGGGTGATTTCAGGGTATCATAACCACGCAAGAGAGGCCAATAGCCAGAAATAAACATTAAATGTTGCTATATGTCACAGAATTACAGAATCACCTAGGTTGGAAGGGACCCTTTAAGGTCATTTAGTCCAGCCAATGAAAAAAAAACACAAAAAAACCAAAACCAACCACAAAACAACACACCCACCCACACCACATCACACCCCAAACAACACCAACCCAACTAATCCATACCCCCGAGCACCATGTCAAGTCGTCTCTTGAATATCTCCAGGGATGGTGCCTCAATCACCTCCCTGGGCAGCCTATTCCAATGCCTGACAACCCTTT